>QVNV01018344.1:0-64718 GCA_014825455.1 Pseudomyrmex pallidus | reverse complement strand
TACCTTTCTTTTGTATATCCTAGTTTTGGCTCGGTATAACTGAGCAAATCTTCTCTGGTCCATTGCGGATCCTGTTCTCCACAAAGCATTGCTCTCATTTCCTCGGGACTAAAAACATGGAGTTTTTCCATCGGAAAGACTTTTGAAAAGCCTGACTTGAACGCTTCGAGTTGTCTATGAATTCCCTGATTAAGGCAGTAATTAATCGTAAGACTAGTGTATTCTCTTGCATTTTCCGCGGTCACTGTTATGTCCGAGCCGTTTTCTATTAATTCCATCTGATCGTGTTGAAAAACTTTCGAACTTGGTGAATATGTCATGGTTAAAGCTAAATCTTCAATAGCCACTGAAGTGTCTGATGAATGAGTGATGTATAATGACATTTCTTTGTCAGCGGAACTTGAACCATCGGAGAAAGTTCTGTCGCGTTTAGTAATAGCATTTTGTATTTCTTTGAGAAATTCTCCTCTCACAGGATCTACTTCAACAAGATCGTCTATATCTAGTAAGCCAGCGTACCACGGACAAGGTTCTAACGATGAATATAGAGCGTTGCTTTCTCCTTCCTCTGATATAAAGCTGCTCGTCATGCTGGATGATATACTGTCTTGCGTAACGCCGGTAAGACCAATTTTTTCGTTGACATTGTTCGAAATATCACCATGACACATTAATTTTAAGAATGGACGGGATAACGGTAGATCTACTAATCTATTATCCTGAAGAACTTTTGCCAAAAATACTCCTAGGAACCAGAAATACCGAACAGCGCGGTCGCAAGCTGCTGAATCTTGCGGCAATGGGGCCGGGAACAAACCGCTCGGTCGCATAACGTAATATCCCGCAGGTCGAATCTTTTCTCCGGAAGTGTAGGATTGCTCTTCATTTGAGATCTGCATGGCGTCGTTGTCAGTAGCGTCATCGCATAACCAAAGACCCAAGTCTTTACGTTGCAATTCTGCTGCGACTAATGCAAAGAATTCTAAAGTAGGTCCGAGACCGGTACCTTCTTCTCCTACGAAGGCAACCTCGAGAATACTCTTGCGACTTGCATGTACCTATAAAAAAAAGTAAAAATTATCCATATGTACACATTTGTAAACAGCGAAACCAAATTGAGATGTTAAAAATATAATTGTCACCTTTAAAACTTGTTCTGCCCAATCTAGCAATTTTTCTCCTCTCGGTACACTGACTCTTTCATGTTTAAGCCTGCCAACACGAAATTCGTGACTGTCGTCACGTCGTGGACTCAAACCCGGTGCTCTTTGTCTTTCAAGAATAGCATCTCGTTGCGTTTGTAACCATACAATAGACCGTGATGCACCAAAAGCAGTGCAACTGAAATAGAGTCGCCTAGTTTCAAAGGGCAACAAAAATGGACAGCTTCGCGCAAGTTCTTCGCACCAACTGGGCAATGCACCAGCGGCTAAAGCTAGTGGATCTTGAATTTGTTGTACGATCTTATTTGTGATTTTTTTGGATGTAAAGTCATCCGGAAGCCAGAAAGTTGCGTCATTCAATTCTTCTTGCTCCAATGAAGCACTGTCGTCTCGAATAGTGCCCAAGACAAATACATATCTTAAAAGTTGAAGGACGTCTTCCACGGTGCATGCACTTGCATTTTGCGTAGGATTACGAGAGTATAGTGTTACAATTGGCGTTGCTCGGCCGGACGATTCCTCATCCTTGGCTTCCTTGTATATAATTCTGTACAAATAAAGAAGCAAAATAAATACATCGTTAGATTTTTTGGAATGTAGAGTATGATTAATTGAATAATTACGTGTAGGTCGGTTCCCATATCCTTTTTAATTTCTCCTGACGACTGCCTAATTCAGTTAACTGCATCAGTTCTTGTACTGCTTTAAAAATACTTGAGTGAGAATCTGTGAGTGGTATTTCAACATCTGATACGCCTGGAAATCCTGGACCTTTTAATGATAAACAAAGTCTAGGCATAGGTAAAGATCCTACACGACTATTGATTTGCGTTTCGCTGCCAGGCGGAGGAATTTCCAAATCCGTTGTCTATTATAACAAAATATATATATTAGAGAAGGTGACACAAAGTTTACGCACATAATTTATAATACATTACTTACCTGATTAATATTTGTCCGACCGGGACGTGGATCAAAAGCAGGAATAAGAGCAGAAAACTGACGTTTTAGGACAAACTCATCATCCCATGCACGCCTCTTGCTGCTTTGTGGTGCTTCTTCTTCCATAAAGGCTGCTAGAAGATTGCGACTTACCATTACCTCTTCATATTCGCCTTCGCAACCATCGCCTTCTTCTTCGTTTTCCTCGTCTTCTTCCTATAATGCGATAAAAACTCGGTTACAACAGCAAAAACCAGAATCACTGACAACAATCGATCACTACTGTATAACGGAATACTGCATACTTCTTGATCATTTTCCTCGTTATCTTCTTCCTCTTCTAAAACACCATCTTCGTCATCTTCTAATTCGGTCAGAAGTGTAGGCCCACCAGTAGTACGACCTCCGCCTGCACCAGAAGGAACTACACCTCCGGAACAAGATTCCAAGAAATCTTCGAGACTAACCTGAAATCATAAATATTCTTTAATCGTACTGAAAAGTCTTAGTCAATGGCACGCTAATGATTAAACAAAAATATTTAATTGCATTAAAACAAGGAGAATATAAACGGTATCGTTACCTGTTCGCTGTCGCTACTTGTACTAGTCAGAGACATAGTAAGCGCTTGTCCTAAACCTGGTCCGGTTGTCGTAGTGACTCCACTACCAGCTACTTGTCCACTACTTGTTAGGCTTGGGTAACTTTGGGCTGTACTAAGTAATCCACCAGGAAAGTTAGGACTGAGTGCCAATCTTACGAGACTAGATACGGAATTTGGTCCTCGTGGATTAGAACTTGTGTTAGAATTTGAAGCAAGATGTTGTCCACCCGTCGGTCCTTAGTACAAAGAAATATAAATTATTTTTAACAAAAGACTGAATTTTTATATTAAAAAATTATATATAACACAAATGTCACAAAAAGAAATATCGCCGCTCTTAAGTTATCAATGCAATTAAATGTAAAATTAAAGAAATATTTATATATAATTTACTCTAAAAATTGCAAAAGTATACATTGTTACATAATCTTTTTCTCTTCTCTATCTCGTCATATGTAATTATTTAATTTAAAACTAACCTAACGTTCGTCTTCGCGCCATTGCAGCAAAAGTTTCCAATAAACCAGTAGCAGCTGTTGATTCCAAGGTATTGTTAGCATCGGAACAAGCGAGATTAGGCACAGATACCGACATGGGATTGGTAACCACAACAGGACAACCACCCGTTGTATTTTGTGTAGATGAGCTAGCTTCTTTCTCTCGAGTACAGTCTTTAGCAACTAATTCGAAGGAAATGTATAGAAATTTTTACATACTATTGCACACGAGGAAAGGAAATCAATGTTCGGTCACAAGTAGAGGCGGTTGTACATATGAAAAGTTTGCGAAGTATGTAGTTGTGAACAATTAATTTGACATATCGTCGTTGCTGGGGAGTTTTTATATGAGAAGCATTTTTAACAACAAAAAAAAAAAATGATATATTCAATTAATTTTTTCTTTACTTTTTTCTTTCTTTCTCTCTCTATACTTGTGTGTGTGGGCATTTGTGTGCGTTTACATTTCATAAAAATTCTCTTTTTTCATCACATTTTATACATTACTTCCCCTATATAATGACGATATGTTTCACTAAAAAATTATAAGCTTTGTATAACGTTAAATTAATATATTCAAAAATATACTGAAAGATTTTTATCGATACGTACCATCTGCAATGCCAGTGGGGTGGTGTCTCGGCACTGATTTAATCCTTAGTGAATTTTCATCCGACTCGCCAGAAACGCTGATTCTAACGGGAACTAATCCAAGTAATTCGCCACTGAGAAAACTGTTAGTATTGTTCCGTAATCTATCAGCGCCTTCTCTCATACGGTCCAAAACTTCAGCAGTTTCTAAACTCAGCAAGCCTCCGCTGGTCTATGTTACATTTTATAACACGTAAAAGAAATTAATAATAGAAAATACAACTAAAAAAACTTATTGTTAAGTAATTTCTTCTTTTTCAGTGACTTACTTTATTTCCTCTTACAGAAGCGAAAAGTGATTTTGAACTGGACGCTCGGTTGCTAGTACTGTTAACTGGGCAATCTGTATTAAGAGTGAGACTCTCGACAATAGTAGCTAGATCACTAGTAACAGTTGTGTCCGGTCTGGGATGTAATACAACAGAAAGTTCACTTGTTGAGTTTGCTCCACTCTCGCCAGTCACAGCAACCACTGCTTCAGCACGTGCTACCGATAACATACTCTCGGCTATCGATTCGGCAGCTTGCTGCATGTATTAAAGTTTATATTTAGACAAATAAGGTTTTAAGATATTATGATGCGTTTTAATATATTTCTAATATTTTTAATGTATAAGTTATTGAAATATTATATTTAAAAATATATTATAAAAATTGCTATGTATTTCAAAATAAAATGCTAAGTGCGAGCATGTGATTTTCATTGAACAAATATATGCACAACGCAAATGAATAAAAAAATAGTACCTTTGCTGCTAGATTATCTGCACTTGCGGCTTGATCTGTAGAAGCCACTGAACCACGCATAGCAGTGTCGGTGCAATCGGGCAAACTAGGAGTGCTATTTGATTTGCGACCTGTTAAAACTCCACCACCAGTTTTACATTTTGTTGCGCTATCCGTTTCAAGACTGGTGCCGACTAATTTAAGATCATACTTTCCTTCTGCACCCATTCTGTACGAATTTGATCCACCATGATCCCACGTTACATCTATCCATCCGTTATGTAATTCTCCTGTAACTGTTCCTTCGCCTGCATCGTGAAAATATAGTATTATGTCGTTGAATTTCTAAACACACAAGTCTAACTTGGCATTTTGTTATTGCCAAGTTTTAATATCAATCAACATTAAATAAATTTAATGGTAGTAAAAAAATGTATGTGTACACTGTACACACCTGGCGGTACACCATCCTGATCTCTCCATTTCCAATCTAATCCTCTAGCTACTCTGACTCCGGCAACTAAATGTTTAAGAACTTGTGTTTTAATTAATCTTCTTTGCTTTCGTACACCAGCTTCGGCTTCTTTAGCTGCACGGCCTAAATCTTCGCATACTCCAGTAACTTCTCCGTAAACTTCAAAACCGGATACGGACAAATAATGCGTTTGTCCAGAAGCATTCTTTCCTATTTGTTGCAAACGTAAATGTCGCCAACCTTGTGTTTCTTCATTTGGAGGTTCTAATGTCCAAGTTGCTGTACTACCCGGATCATTTAAAGAACAATCGTCTACATGAGCGTACAACGTTATCCAAGTAACACCGTCTTTTGAAGCTTGAAACATCCAATTTCTTAAAGCACTTCTACCATATCCTCTCGCATGTCTTAAAGTATAAGCATTTGGAATAATCCAAACTCCAAGATCTATCGAGAACCAGGCGCGTTTGTCATCATTGGTATGACAATTCAAGGCCGATGGATCACGGCTGAGTATATCTTCAAGATGACCGTATGGCAAGTTTCTTCCGTCGCTCGACGTGACGACAACTAAACCGTATTGAGCGGGGTTTACCCACTCAGAACAAGTTTTAGCGTTTGTTCCGATCCAATACAGCAAACCGTTTTCATCGAAATCGTGCTGATACTTGAACGTTATTTTATTTTCTTCCTTCAGTTTTTTCACAAATGTAAATGTAGATCTATCGTGATCGTGCCATTGTTTGGCTACCATTTTTAATAAATGATTCTCTAATTGTTGTATCGTACTCAATGGTTCCATTTTTAAGCTACGACCAGATCGATCTATTAACGCGCTCTCGCCAGAAGCTTTTTCTAATCGGAAGCGTAATTTTCTTGTCAAAATCTGCAAAAGATAATGAATTACAACAAAACGAGGAAGAAAAATAATCAACAAAGAAACATCGTTAAAACTTATTACTAATAAAGTTGCAATACGATTATTATAATATACCTGTAAACCATAGCCTGATCCAGGTGAGTCATACAAATAGATGGATAATTTTTCTATTGATTCCAACACCGATACCAATTTGTGGACTAAGATCTTCGCTGAATTATGGTCTTTGTTTATGTCTTTTGTTTGAAAACAACTCCTAAATACAGCTATTCTTTGCATTCTAAGCTTTGTTGCCCTTAATGTTGGATATGATGGTCCAGGAGGTGCAGCCAATAAAGCTAGCAACGCTTGTACAAGACCACTAGAGTGCAATTCATATGCGGATACTCGACCTTCTTCATTTAATAACACTTTCAATTGTTCCAATGCAGTTTGTAAAATATTACGCCATTCGCGGTTCCCAGATTGTTGTTTTTGAGTTGCTTTTTCGATTTGACAAACAATAGCACCAAGTTTAGCAACCACACCACGCGGTTGAGCTTGAGCCGCTTTAAAGTAACGTTCATATATCTCTTGTGCTTCTACTTTAACTTTCTGTTTAATTGCTTCAATTTTTGATCTTAATCTCTTTCCTCTTTTGCCTGTCCAACCTGCTGCAAATTCCGGACCTAAAGATAAATATTTTTACATTTTAACAATTTTAAAACTAATATCAATAAGAAGATAATATTAACACATGCAACTACATATTTCTCCCATACCTAAACTGGTTTCAGCCGTAAAAGAGTGCTTGGTACCCCTGTTTGATTCAAAGATAAAACCTGGTAAGTCTTCTCTGAGAATCGTTGCTTGTTGTTGGCCATCACTGTTGTGTATACATAATTCGCTTTCTTTTCTACTGGATAACGTCCAATTTCCTACAACTAAACGTGTAGTACCAGGCCGAGAAAGCACAGGCTGACTCACAAAATTCACTTTTAATTGATTACGCGCTCTTTGCAGTTTTTCCAGAAATTCACCACGGTTTTCTATAATTCACAGAACATAACATCTCACTTTATTAAGTGACATAAAATTAAATACTGAATAGAATGTAATTTTCATTATGTTATACAAGAGGGAAGTGAAAAAGATGTTTTTAATATAAATATGAATACTTTTATATAAAATTGTAGAAAAAATATATTATAAATGATATAACGTGCGAGTTACTACACAAGTTAAACATGTACGTGACCTACCTTCGGTACTAAGCGACTCTGTATTTCGCCCTTTTCCTGTAGGCAGTTAGTAAAACCAGTTATTTTCTAGATAGTTCCCCTCACAAAAAAGTTAATCACATATGAAACAATATAAAAGTATAACGTTGAAAAGAATATCCGTTTACAACTAAAACTAGAGAAGGGACAGAAGCAACACTTTGACATAAAACAGACAGTAATAGCAAGATGAATAATAATACGTGGTTTGAAATCATTGTAACTTTTTTTTTTTTAATAAGTTTAAGACCAAGCGTGCACGTATATATGAGTGAATGAGTGTGTGTGTGTGTTTGTGGTGTGTGTATGTGTATGTTAATTTGTGAGTATATATACTCACCAGAAGTGTCCGTTCCACCTTCCGGACTTCCACTGGAATACATAGTTGCCAATTTACCATCGAGGATAAATCTAAACCATCCGTTACTTCCATTCGACAGTTCTAAAGCCGCCGCATCAGACCAGATATACAAACAATCACGTCCTCTGCATATACACCAATCTCTCCAGTGATACGCTCTTCCTACTAATATTTCTTTTGCATCTTCCATTTTTTGTTCTTCTCCTGACTGATTTGATTCTGCTTCTGGCTCGGGTGTGCTTTCTTGTGGTCCGGCTAAAGCAGCAACTTTTGAAAACACCCCTAAACGTGCGAAATGCTCTAAGAATTCATCTTTGCCTTTAATCATCAGATCCTGTATCATTTGTAGGACGACTAAATGACCGTCCTCATCTTCCTGTTAATATTAGAACACACAAGTTTTTAAATAATATGAAAAACATAAAGCAGAACTAACCAAAAAGAAAAAGAACAACTTAAGCAAATATTTTTTTCTAAATAAACGAATATTTTTCATAACACAACGAAAACAAATGTTATGTAACATATTCTCGTTATCAAAAGAATAAGATATGCAAATTTTTTATCTTTATTAAATTAAGCATAAAATGTGTGTAGTTTATTAGTATATACATATAGTTCTTGTTCTTTGTTACGATTTATTGTATTGGGTGCGAAATAATCTCAATTATTTGTGATCCCACCAGCAAACAGGCAGTAGACAAAGATAAACTTGTTCTTTTAATTGTCATCAGTAATATTGAATTGTTCATATGATTTTGTTGTACATCATTTTTTATCAGTCAATTAGATCTTTCTCGCATAAATTTTGCATTAATATGTAATAAAATTTATCATTACAATTCCTTCAATAATGATATATCATAATCAAAAAAATTAGATATATCAAGAGAGCCAATACATTGGCCTCTTATATATAAATAATACTTCAAGATTGATTATACTTGAGATAAACGTAGAGATTATATTGTAGGTTTTTTTAATTAATTATGATACTTTCAAGTTTTTAATTAATATAAATTGACGCAAGAAGATCTATTCTTCCATCAAATAATATATGATTTTATATATAATATTCGAGTGTGTGAAAATGCAAAACATGCGTAAGTACGTTAAATATCACTCTTTAAGTAAATTAAGAATACATTTATGTTAATTATAAAAACGAATATTAAATCTCGATATAATTATATCAATCTAAAAACTTAAAATGGTATTATTACGAACAGCATGGAAAGGATAAAAAGGTTCTCGCGAGACGAGCAATGGAAAAATGTATATAGACGTTACCGTCATATCAAGAATGTAGTTGCGAGAACTCGAAGACTTGTGAAATGTACGGCAGGGTAATTTCGGACCAATAAACGCCTTAAAAATTGTAGGTGATGATAATGACGCCGTTACGTCAAGTTCCTGTGAACAATCTTAACTAAAATCATTGATACTGCCAACTGAATCAGAAATTTGTCTTTCTGCCTGTATAGATGTTGGGATCTTCTGAATATTTTGTGTTATGAAATCTTGGTGTTCTTGAAAATTCCATATTTGTCGATAATAGAAGAACAGTACGTGTATCACAAATACCAAATGTCTAGCATAAATTAGATTTGACTCTTTGTTTAAAAAGAGTGTCTCCTCTAATCGACAAATATATAGAAATCTTTCATAAAAACTTCAACTAGATACATATCGCTTACCTCGTTGTCTAAAACATTGGCGATTACTTCTACAAGCATAGCTCCACATCCACCTGTATCAGATCCACAAGTTTCTATAAGTAATTCCGGTTGAATGTAATGTACCATTTTTCTTATCAAACTCAAACTCGCTTTTCTAACACTCGGTAACATGGTCGATTGAAAGGTTGCACAAAATACTGGCAACAATCTTTTAAGGTAAACAGGAGCCATTTCAGGGTCTCCTTTAGGTTCTGTGAATTCTTCTACTTCCGTTTCAAGTTTTCTATGTTCCTGACTTGGTGGTAACATCCATTCTCCAGGTGATTGTAAAATGGCTGCGACTTCTCTATGTCCTTCATCTACACGCTCTCTGGCTTTATCTAAAGGTGTTTTGCCGTCTTCGTCGCGTAAATCAGGATTAGCACCATGTCTAAGTAGAACCTTTGCGATAGCTGGTCTCCCGAAACAAGCCGCGTAATGCAAGCTAGACGATCGCTGACCTTTATTAACATCCGCTCCACGATCACACAAAAATTCTACCATTTCTTGAGTACCGAATGCTGAGGCCCAGTTAAGCAAGGTTTGTCCAACGTCATCCATAAAGTTTACTTCAATTCCACCTGAATCGATTGCCTCTATTAACGCATCCGTATCTTTCGAGCGTATACAATCGATCAACTGCCTATGCGACTTTTCTCCAGCACTATCCAATCGTCTCAGTCTTGGTAACAAAGGACCAGACGGACCACCGGTAGTGCTACGACCTAATGCTGATCTTCCCTCAAATAGTAAAACTAACAAAAGATCAACCAGCCTCATGGAATCAAGAGCACATCGTTCGTCTCCTTTTAGAGCCTTTTCTATCGCATCCGGTAACTCTGAACGTAAGAGATCGTGCGTAATTGAGGGTGATCCTCTGCAAAGTGTTGATAATAGGCTAATTATAGTTGAAACTGAAGCACAAGACTTTGGTTCTGGAGCTGGAACTGTGGTAGTAGTTGTTGATATTGGAGGTGTTTTCGGATTACTGCAAGCTGCCGTAGTGGATGCACTGGGTCCTGCTGCATTTGACAACCTAAAAAAAAATAATTTACATTAAAAAAGAATATATACATATATAATGTGATAAAAGAATATATCACTATATATAGTATGTACCTATATAGAAGCTCTGAAACTAATCCATTCGATGCTAATGGCGCAGGATCTGTTCCTCTTCTAGAAAACCTGTCTGCCAATGATGCAAAGCAACGAAGTGCGCCATCCGCAACATGAGCATCTTCATGTCTAAGTAATACCGATAAAGCTTCGACGCAATCAGGTAAAGTTTTATCTTGAGGTTCAATTTTGCCGCACAGCCGAGTAACTACCGCCATTGCCGAGTGCAACGTATCCCGATGTACACGCGCTCCATGCTCTCGAATAAAACACAAAGCACAAGGGAGACCTCCAGCTTCAAACACAGCACCCGCTTCTCTCGCACATACAAGTTCTAACACCTAATATACATAAAATGAGAGAATAAAGATAAAAGGCTTTTAAACTATTTTTGTTACATATATATATATATACACATATATATAAAATGAATTTATTTTGTACCTTTATACATTGTTCTGCCAGATCTCGACTGGCTCTTGAACCAAGACCTGCACCAGAAAGTCGACTGCAGATTGCCTTTACAGCACCTTCCATAGCTACCACTCTGCGTGTACATTCTGCAGAAACATCCAAGTAATATGTGATAGCTCGAGCAGTCACTTCTAATACACTGTCTGGTACCAATTCATCTAAAAAGATTCTGCAAAGTGCTGGTAGAAACGTGCGCGGAGGACAACTGTGAAACATATAAAATATGTAAACAAATATTTACACTAAAAAGAACGTTATAATTATTATATAATTTTGTTACATACCATTCAAAGCAACGATCGACATTGTCAGACATAAGCAACAACATGCATAATTGTTCTAATGCAATCAATTGCATGTCTCTCTCATCCCCTTGGCCCATGCTCAGCCATTCTAACAAAGTTTCAGGATCAACATCCGCCATCCTTGAAAAACCAAGTTATGTTTTTATATCTCTCAAGTATTTCTAAATAAACAATAAAATAAAAGCTGTTACTTTTCGTAAAAATTATTTTTTTCCATTTGCACAACACATATATTTAACTTAATTATTAACATATATTTTAATTACTATTTATATTTACAATTGTTGACTAGATCTTAATGGAATTTATATAATTTATTCACTGTTTTTATTCACCTTATATTTTGAATAGCATTGATTGAAGTAACTTCACTTTAATAATCTGAAAATAATATAGAAAATATCATTGAAGTATTTAAATCAGCAACTTATTTATCTAAGAGAAAGCAAACTAACATAATAAGAGATAATAGGTTCTTATAATAATAAGAAATAATAAGGATAATGGTCTTTAATAATAAAAAAAAAACATAAATTTAACAAATTATTTATCTTGATCAATCATGATGTAAAACATAAATCTATAAAATTTAGAAATACAAATTATAATTTTCTTTTTTTTATATCTGCAGATTCTTATACTCACAAATGTACAAAATACATTTTTTAAATATATTAAAAACATTTCTTTTTCATATATATATAATTATAATTTTGTATAATTATAAATCAAGATGAGTATTTATTCTCCTTTGGTTTGATGAAATATTACCGTTAGAAAGTATCAAACACAGCTACATCATACAAGATGGACATATAAATAATAAAACTTGTGATATGGTGAAACAAAGAGACACATGATTATAGGGAACTCTCAGTATTTATGCACAATGGGTACTATAACTCAATAACAAATGATGAAAGATTTTTTTTTTCAAGCTCATAATAATAAAATGCGACCGATAAGATCGCGAGCTGTGTGAAATATGTACGCGTGGACTGTGTACATATATGTGTGTACAGTAAGTACAATGTGTGTGTGGTGTGTGCGTATATGTATATATGTATGTACGCGTGTAGATGTGTCCAATTTCGAATCACATTTGTGTTAAAAATGGATAGGACGAGAGAAATTCCTACATCATGGGTAAAATAATAATGCGTATCTGAATAAATTTATGTTCACGTGCCTACCGTTAAAACGTACCGTTGTGCGTATAGCATTCCATTCTTCGCGATAGGTCAACTCGCCATCGTTTTGCAGAGACGTGTAGCTCGCTACAGCAGAAAAACCACCAGACACAGCTCGTCTGTAAATTCCGATCGTTAACAACCAACAATGCGTGTCTTGTACTAACAGACTGACTTAGCAAAGTAATCGCTTATTGCAAGTAATTTCTTCCGTGTATCTCCGTGTACGTCATATGCACGTCGCGTATCGCCATTTATGTGACGTTCAATTTCAATGTGCTCAGCGCACAGTGCAATTTAGTTCGTGTGACTTCCGATTTTGTGAAAACAAAACTTGAACGCGCATGTGCCAGTCTGCGTTCCAAAATCGTATTTGTCGGATCAGAAAAGTGTGAACCAATCAGGTGTCTGATTTAAGTGATACCATATGAGCGAGATGACCAATCGCAGTTAGGATTGATCCAATTGATTGATCGTGATTGGTCATTTACTTTCCGGTTTAATTATGTCCCACACTTCGAAACACGCCATATTGAGCATGTCATCTTGGGTCAGCCAATAAACATGTACTCTTTATTTTATTATTCTTGTTCTTTCCCCCCACATGTTATGTACTGAGCAATGCTGTCACATGCCGCATGATTTCAACAAATCTATCTGCAAGATAGTTAAACTGTCAAAAATTGATGAAATAAGTGCGAACACTTGGGGACATCGAATGAACTTGTTGGCTGTTGAGAAGTGCTTTTGCAATAATATGTAATTTCGTAAACTCTCGTTGATCACACATATATCGGCATGTCACAGATATGCTCCGAAAATGAGACGGTCCGGACTCTCTGAGATACTTTTAAATACAAAATTGTAAAATGACAGAATACATGTGACGCTTTTTTGCAGTAAGTTTGTACTGCAACATGTGTTTTTAAGTAATCGTAAAATTAATATATTCTTAATTGTGCAGCATGTGAAACGCACGCATAATTATGAAGAAGTTAAGATGTTTGATATCTTCAGGTTTCGTGTATGATGATGCGTTTGAACTTCAAAACAATCTTGCTTGTATTGATTGTCGCGACATTGAGTTTTTTATTTACCTCATGGAATTACTGTGGCAGTAACTTTTTGTTCCGTAGTGGAGACTGGAAAACCAAATATCAGCATAAAGTAAGATAAAGCAAACATCTCTGTGATAATCTTTCAGTGATTTTAGTTTATTATTTTTTTAAATAGAGAAGAAAATTAAAAATGTTATTATATATTTGTATTAATCTCACCAGATATTAAATGTCTCAGTAATTATATGTTTTCTTTATAGGATCGTTTAAGTACAGAATCAGGATATCAAGAAATAGATTGTCATATTAATGGAGATTATTCTATTGGCTGTCGTAAAGAAGGTGACGAAGTGTACATACCATTTTCTTTTATTCATAAATATTTTGAGGTTTGTTGATAAATATTTTGAATTTATCTCTTATATACATGCTATAATATTATATATTTTTATATTACAAAACATATTACTACATTTTAATATATAATGTTACAGATTTATGGAAAATTAGCTACTTATGATGGCCTGGAAAGATTTGAGTGGTTGCACAGCTATTCAAAGATCATAAGTCCTAAAGGAAAATATGATCCTCGTGGTGTATTTATGACCTTTGAAAATTACAATGTAGAAGTCAGAGATAGGGTCAAGTGTATCAGTGGTATTGAAGGTGTACCCATATCAACTCAGTGGGAGAGCCAAGGATATTACTATCCCACACAAATTGCTCAATTTGGTTTATCGCATTATAGTAAAAATTTAACAGAACCGGAACCCCATCGAAAGATTATCGAGGATTCCGATAAAGTTAAGCAAAACTGGAACGTTCCTCAGGGATCAGTTGTCAGCAGAGTGTACGACAAGCAAGTCAATAGTTATATTTTGAAATTTGCCACACCAGAAACAAGCATATCTGGGATTTCTCTGAAACTGGATCACGTGTTGGACTTTGTTTTAAAATGGGATCTTAATATTAAGGATAATGGAAGTATTACGGTTATACTGCAGTCAAGAGAGAAAAAGGAGATCTATTATCTTCACTACGTTACCAGCAATACAGTTGTACATAATTATAATAATCACGTGTATTACGGAATCGGGCAAACTAATCATCAGTGGAGACGCCTTACTAGAGATCTAGTAGTTGACTTACAAAAAGGTCTTTATTTAACTGACAAAAGTAGAAAGAAATTGCCGCGATCTAAGCTAAAGGTAACGATCGACAATTTTAAGTGACGGTTTAATAATATTAATATCTTGAAGAGAGAGAGAGAGAAATATATATTACAAATTTGTTTGTGTATATATATGTACACATAAGTAAGTAAAGCAAATTACATTCCAGATAGTTAAAATAACTTTATACGGTTCCGGTATGATTGACAATATGACACTTTCAACCAGCGAACATATGGAACAATTTTATGATGCAGCGAGATGGTTCGTTGCGAATCAAAACATTACCTCAGGTGGTTGGCCAAATCCTGTCAGAAGAAAAGTATCATCTGGGATGGGCATCCTTGAGCCTGGATGGTAGTATTATATATACAACGCATAAGTTTGTGTTTATAAATTAGTAATACGGAAAATTTAGTTTGATTGTGAAAAAAATTACTCAATTGCAGGTATTCTAGTATGGGTCAGGGTCACGCGATATCAGTATTGGCGCGCGCATATTATCATTCTGGCGAGGCGAAATACTTACAGGCCGCAGTCAGAGGATTACGGCCTTTCAGATTGTCCTCCGCTAAAGGAGGCGTAGCTGCCATGTTTTTAGGCAAATATGTCTGGTACGAGGAGTATCCCACGACTCCTTCTTCGTTCATTCTCAATGGTTTCATTTATTCGCTCATTGGTCTGTACGATTTGAAGACCATAGCGACGGGAAAGGACGCGGAAGAAGCATCCAGACTTTTTAATCAGGGTATGATATCGTTAAAGAATATGTTAACATTGTACGATACCGGTTCGGGCACGACGTATGACTTGCGTCACTTTACATTGAAAACTGCGCCCAATTTAGCTAGATGGGATTATCATTCTACTCATATTAATCAGCTCCTTCTTCTCAACTCGATCGACAGTGATCCTATTTTTGTTACAACCGCGGAAAGATGGATAGGTTACATGAGCGGCAAAAGAGCAGCACATAATTAAATTATACATTTGAATACAAAATAAAAATTATATATATTTTATTTATTTATTTATTTATTTATTTTACTTAGATTTTTGTTCCTTTTTATGTTTTATATATATTGTTCTTTATTAATATAGATTTTTACAAAAATATATAGATATGCATATCTTAACACATTGCCGACGAGTAATTTACGACGCATATGTTATAAAAACAAAAATTCTCGTTTCCCGTCGGCAATGTATTATTAATGTTCTTCTAGTAAAATCAAGAAATGTCACAGGTTATTTCATAAAATTTTGAAATTTTTACATACAATTGTTTTTTATTAATTAATATAAGAAAAACTATTAAATCTTTTGAAAAGAGAATTTATAACGAGTTATTTTTATTTATTTATATTTCATATATTTAAAAATTCTAAAAAAAAACATAAATTGATGGAATTTATCTTTCTTCGCGCAATTTTTTACTAAAGTTTATCGAAGAAACATACAAAAACTTTTAAAATAACCCGATATTGTTTGTATAATTTTGTATTTTGTACTGAAACAAAGAATAGCTGTAGTTCTATGTGATTGAATTAATAAGATTCTAATGTGATTGAATGTAAAGACTAATATTAAAATTACTTAATAAGATATGTTTTGTTAATGTTGTTATAGTTGTAAAAAAGACATAAAACCGGGCTAATAATAGGATTTGCGTTCGGAGCAAGTTTGTAAATAAGGAATTCCTAAAAGAAGCCTAAAGCTCTGAACTCAAATACTAAAGCGGATCATATACACTATCTTGCTTCAAAATTGCAATAATAAACTATATAAACAGCTTTGTCATATTACAATTACTATTAATATATAGCGTGTCCTAAAAGTATAGTCGAATATCTTAAGAACAGTTTGTTTTTTACATTTTGTATTAAAATTTCCGTCTCAGAATGATAAAAATCAATTATTAAACATTTTTTCGGTAGTTAAGAGACATTCTGTCCATAATTACGTATACATGTAAGAATTTATCATAATATATTAAATGCGTACGTTAATATATATTAAAAATATATTAAGTAATATAAATTAATATATATCGTATACGTAGCATAAATTTACTCGATTCTCTCATAGTAAAATTTCGCAATATATTATATAACTTGTATAACGCGTGAGGAAAAGAAATCATAATAATTTATTTTTTACTAGTATAGTTGCGAGTAAATTTTCCTAAATTCTCAACTAATTTTATAAAGACGTAATTAATAAATATGTAATAATGTTGTGAGTGATCCAATAAAACTTACTGTTTAGAAGATTTGAATTTTTTTCTTCAAAATTGTCTTTATGGCATATTGTACTGTTCTGTGGGCACAACTTGTTATAAAAAATAGTACAGATACAAAGTGAAGATACATTTCATATCTATATATGAAAGATATCTATAATGAAATGATGAATGTGAAATAGATTACAAAACACAAATTATGGGAAAGGAATTTATGCGAGGTAAATCAATAAGTCGTAATCATAAGTCGTTACTTAACATTCATTTTTAACTGTACCTTTGCAGCTTATAAAACATACATAGAACACTCTTGGGGTGAGATCTGCGACAAACACGAGTTCAAAAAGATTACAGCATTACAAAAATAGATTATTCTGTTACAACTGCTTGTTACACTCGTGTAAACTTCTTATTTCTTTTATTCGTTGTATTCTTTGTATTTTTCGTACAAATACACAATCACGCGAGTATTAATTAAAATATCTGAAGTGTTTAAGATAAATTGCACGTGGAATTAAAACGTTGAGTATTTCTCGAAAGCGGAATTGGGCCGTCATTCCGTTTCATGACTAGTAATAGTGGTAGCGATAGGCGCGGCCATAATTGTACACCGATTTGCTTTCGATTAGATTGCAGGAGTATAGAGCGTCACCCCGGGTTCCCTGCGGACACGTGCATACCGCGATGTGTCGTCGAGCCATACATGTGGCGCTGGAACTGCACTCGTGACCTGTGCATGGATTCCTGCACGTGAAATCGATGCAGGCCCGATTATCGGGACAGTCGCTGTCGGTGAAGCACTCACCGCGCTGGCAACTCACTAGAGCATTACCGATGTAGCCAGTGGCACATGTGCACACTGGCCTTTCTCTTCCGGTATTATCGTGACCCGGAGTGCAAATCGCATTTGTACCACAAGGATTCGGCTCACAGAGATCACCTGGAACGTAGACATGATTTCAATAAACAAACTCCTCAGGTCTTCAAGTTCTTCGCCGAGATAATGGATGACCACAATTATATCGCTTACGTGGTTCGAAAGGTCTGCAGCTGACAAAAGGATTGCCGGTCATATGCCTCGGGCAACTGCAGACGGGTGTGATACCTCGTAGATTGCAATCGGCGTTTACTCCGCAAACGCCGTCGCAGGGATTCACGCACTTCTGATATAAACAGGCGGGTTTGCTCGCCGGGCACTCAGAGTGGGCGGTACATTCCGGTCGGCACGAGATATACGGATTTCCCAGCCATGTCTAAAACGAGAGAGAAAACAAATTGATCTCGCGCGTTTCATCATACACACGATTAGTCAGACTTATGTAATGTATCGTTCGTTATTTTTTTTTGCGTCCTTATAGAAACTGAAGGATAAAGCAGAGGCGTCTTACTTTTGGACAAGTGCACTTCGCTTGATGACTGACGACCTGGCACTCGGCGTTTTCTCCGCACTTGCAGGGACTCTCGCATCTGAACGAAGCCGAGCACGCGAGGTGCTGCGGACACTCGCTGTCGCTCTCGCACTCGTGACGACATCCAGCCAAGGGCGAGCCTCTGTAACCCGGCAAGCAAGTACAGACCGGCACTTCGTTTACCACTTCGCATTGAGTATTCTCTCCGCACGGGCTCGGCTTGCAGGCGGCTTCTACGTAATTCCATAAAATATCTCTGATTACATGCAACGTTCTTAGTATATGAACTGTTGTAACACAAAAAGCTATGAGCTATTAATTAAATTCTAAGACAACAAGAGAGAATACTTAAATAAACGTCGCAAAAGCATTAAATTAAAAAAATCTCGTAGATATCTTTGCAAAAAGAGTTTTTGTTTGTTGTCGGATTTTATTTTTGTCATTTGGATAGAAAAGTGTTTTTTACATACGGGGATCGGCGACGTGACAACCCGAGAACGGATCGCCAACGTATCCTGACAAGCATTCGCAGGTACCTATGTGGTTTCTGGTCACGCAGTTCGCGTTTGCACCACACAGACCCACACAAGGATCGACGCACCTGTTATTCGTGCATACTTTGCTGTACGGACAATCGTCGTTGACTGAAATGTGCGATAAAAGTACTAAATAAGATTTTGATTAATTAGAGATTACGCTATAGTTTCGTAGGAAATGGGAGAAAATCTTTCCAGACAATATTTAATTAATCCTTAGCAGATACTTTACTTAGACATTCAACCCGCACGCATCGTGCAAGGGGATCTCCCATGTGTAGATTCAAACATGAACACACGGGCCGTCCCTCGCTCATGGTACATCTTGCGTTGACTCCGCATGTGTAGCTGTCGCAGCCGCCTGTAAAAAAAAACCGAATTGATTTATTGTTTCTTTCGACGACATGCTTTACATATAAAAGATAAATAGATAACTTACCAGACGCAATTATTCGTGAATGAATATATCGACTGCCGTTGACCACCGCGAGAAGAGGCAGAAGTAAAAGCGCAGCTCGCGAGTAATGCATTTTTTATTTCTTTAATTTAAAGTGTCAATAGCAACAATAATTTTGAGAAGAGAACAAAAGATTCTTATGATGAAAAATATTTGTTTTTTATATAATTGCAAAGTAAAACATTTTGTCTTCGTACGTAAAAAAATGGTGTTATAAGCTCTCACTTATATATACAACAAATGTGTATTAAAACAGATTATTTATATTATTTTTTTTTATATCAAATTTTTATAATAAAAAAATGTTAATAAGAATAAATTTAATAGCAAGTAACACAAATAACATTACAATTAAAATAAATTTCTTTCAGAATGTGCAAACTAAAAAGTAATTTATTCGAATAACATCTACCTTGCAACCTCGTGCTCGATGTTGGCGCGAAGGGAACTAACAGGTCAGTTTGCGATCGCGGTGATGATGAAGGCACGAGGACAACCATCGGCCCCACCATCTGTAACCTTCAACCCCACTTCGAATTTTTCGCCTACGACGAAACGACCCTGATAATTTTTCAAGGTATCACATTCGATCAATTTCGCCCACGTAATGTGCTTACATTTCCGTGTTAGCAACTTGTCCAATTTTTTGTGTCATACATGAACATCGCCTGCACAAGAAACTTGAAATCTCGTCAAGTGTTAAATGATAGCTTATTTGGACAAAGCCCGTTCTCTTTGATTCTTATAATTATCGCACACACAGTGATATCAATTCCATATAAGCGACACAATCAAAATATCTATGAGTCACATTGCAGTTTTACTATGAGAGAATCCTTTCGCGCCAAACATGGATTCTTCACGGATGTGCGATCGAAACAATCGAACTACAGCGTAGTTGGAGCAAAAATCCAATACAAATTAGATCATCGTATGCATCCGTTATCTCTCACAAATTTTTTGTCACATATTTTTGAACAGTATGACATACCGACATAAAAGAATGTAGACGAAATAAAAAGTAGGAAATACATATGCAAATGCGATGTGAATAAAATATGTTGTAAGAAACTGTGACGGCTGGATCGTATTTCTTCGTTTTATTGCTGTTTATTCTGCAAATAAAACGCACGATTCAACGCTGTGATTTCGAGACGGATTATATAATCTTTTTCTCATTTGTGATATTTATTTATCGGCTTTCATAAAAGACCGTTCGCCAATACTTTGCAAGTTTATTCTGAAAAATAACTTAAAAACGATTTTGTGAATGAACGAAAATGCAGTATATACCAGAGAAAGAAGCGTGTATATTATTATGATATACATGTACAATTAAAAAACAAGATCAAGAACTTACTATGTACTTACTGAGTTAAATATACAAACAGCCACATACATAAAACTTCGCGTACCATGTATTTAAACTTCACTATATATGCATATAAATACACACATATATATATATATATATAATTTTAAATAAATGCAAAATATATATATTTACCGTACAGACTATGTATCTATATACAAGATAGTCTATCAAAAGAAAGGAATACCTGAATAATTCCTAGATTTGAAGAACGTAATTGTAATATGTAGAATACTATATGAATGATTTTAAACCGTCTCAATGTTCTGGCATTCAATATATTATGATTCATATATTACAGTTATTCATTAAGTTATAACAAATTGTTCAATTATACTCCAACTCAATTTTGCACAAAACTAAATTAACTAGAAGATGCAAAAACTCATTTTAAAAATTTTGAAGAAAAGACCAGAAATTTGAAAAATAATTTTTAATTTACATCATTTTATTTATATATATATATATATCCTCACATATTAAGATGTATTCTGCAATTACGACTTTAACGTTTTCTTTCTCCAAGTCTATACTTATTCAAGTATGTAGTATCCTACTTTTAATAGACTAACTCGTACACAAAACAACTGAAATACATGTCACTATTACCATGTAGATATTACATCTAGTTCTGTACATGATGAAACTTTGTGGCTTGAAATTGTTTAGTGCATTTCTTTCATATAGATAAGTGTGATGAATGTATGCAACCATTCTGTTCTACCTTTTATAGTGGAAATATTCTAGACGCAACTTTTTTGAACGTCACGTCATATTCTATCTTTACTTTTCTTCTCTCTCTCTCTCTCTCTCTCTCTTTCTCTTTCTCTCTCTCGCTCTTTCTCTTTTCTTTCCTTTTTATACTCACAATATTTTAAGTTTGTATTTATTAGCGAATATTTGAGCCATAATATATAATCTCATTAAAGCAAAAAAGCAACATTTTCTTTGGTTTAGTTTTTAATTTTTATTTGGATGTTCTTTTTTCGGAAGATCCTTCAAGAACTGTTCTTCATAAGCGATCGCCATTTCTTCGTTATAGTGCTCATCCACTTCCTCTTCATCGGACGTCCTGTATCATCGCATATAACAATATCACGTTATTATTGTATTAATATAAACATTCATATTTTCTATTATATGTTTAAAATATAAAAATGTAAATTTTAACATACACTAAATCGTTCTCACGTAGGAATCGTTCTTCATCTAAAGATAAAACCAAACCATCGGGACCGTAAAATACTGCCTGATCCACTTGGTCCTCATTATTCGGCGCAACAGGACAATCCGCTTCGAGTGTACTCGGCTGTTGCTGCGTCTCGCTCGGCGACTTCAAGTTGGTTTTTTCAGACGAATCGTAAGACACGTTTTTTCCCCAGTCTTTACGTAATTCGTGAACGTTGCTTACCATGTTACCTACATGCTTGTCGACTTGTCCTTTATTTACCAAATCTGTTAACGCTCGCATCATATTTTCCATGTCTTTACTTCTGCTCTTATCCTTTTCCAATACGTAACCTGCCAACTATGCGTCACATTAAGTATATATTCAAAAAACAAAAAATAACAAAATAGTTATTGACCGTGACTCACTTTGAGCGCTTGGCATATATATTTGACAGAACTCGAGCCTGGTTTCTTTAGGATCTTACTGATAAACTGTACTAATAGTTCTCCTAAGAGAAAGGCGTAAGGTTCATCCATCTGGGCGACCAACTCTGCTAGAAACAATATCAGCCCATTGCACCTTCTTTGGTTGTATTCTTCCATATGGTGATTCTTGCAATCCGGCTCGTACAACAGAGTCTCCAATTTACATCTAAGATACATTACATATTCATGTACACATTCAGTCTCATAATTTTGAATACTTTTCATCACAGAACTTACTGCGTGTATAAGAGATCCTGGAATAAAGGCTTTGAAAACATGCATTGATCTAAACACTCATTTGCTGTACTGGCAAAATGTTTACAAAACCGGGCTCCACTATATCGAAAATTACTTTCGATTATCGACTGAAAATACCAATGAAGCAACATAAGATTAATATTGTGGCTCAAACAAGTGATTTAAAAATAAAAAGTTATACCCCTTCAATTATATTTTTTAGAACCATGTGTAGGCAACTCATGTTTCCATATTTCCTAAGATTATTTACAAATGTCGGAACTAAGTCAGTAAATTCGGCTGGATTTGTAGTCAAAGTACTGATAATAACATCAAGATGATTGTAAATTTCTAAACTTATATCTATCGGTTCTTCTGTCTCAGTCTTCTCCTAATTAAAATATGTCTGATGAATAACCATATTCTGCATATAACATATATAACTTTCTATGGTAGAAAAAAATTAAAATTTACCTTACTGTTTTTCAAATTATCTTTGCTATTTTTGTATCCATTCTGACTTCTTGTCTCTGAGTCTCCTATGGCACATTGCTGCTGAAAAACAATATTTACTGACATACCTTGAGATGCTGTCTCACGTGCTAATAGAAGTCTGTCTTGTACAGAACTCTTTGGACGAGCAGGCTGTTAACAAGCAAATGATTAATAAATTTCTTGTATCTAATGGATTTTTGAATGTAAATGAAAATTACTTTTTACAGTATAAAATATAAATACAAATTTCTTACTAGATATCCTCCATCAGCAAAAGACTGTTTATATCTTGGAACAAATTCAGCTGCTTGTGGTGACAACATAGATTTTTTTTCTTCCTGACTACGTTCCATATTTGTTGTATATCCAAATGCTATAGATAAAAAGAATTATTTTCAAATTTGTAACAGATCTATCATTATGATTGTGTTACAATTAGAGTAGAGTCTATCTGAAACAGTCTGATTACAAGATGAAGAATATGGTCGTCTGAGTGCTGAATTCTGTCCATGATATCCATGATATCCATGATGTCCATGATTTCCATGATGCCCATGATGTCCATGATGTCCTTGATGTCCTGTATGTTGCTTTGACTTATCTTCTTTATTTCCTCCTTCCATCCTATCTGCAGAATTGGAAGCTGATCTTCCGATTCTATAAAATTGTTTTTGCTATAAGTCTCATTATGTGGGTGAGATTCTCGCAACTGTTTACCTGAGTCAGTATATAGCACGTGTTTTTCTGTATTTGCTATTTATTTTGTCTCGGGAGAAAAGATATACCGTTTTTATTATCTGAAATATGTACAAAATAATTGTCAATTCTCGCAAGCTACTTTCCAACAATCCGAAAATTGACACTTGTTGAGACAGTTATTTTGTGAATTATGGTAAATACCTGATAGATAGTACTGGATTCCGTTACTTAGCAAACCATAAGCAGACAGAAGATGCCAGAAGACATTAATTCCAACGGCGACTCGTTGGCATTCGTGTTGACTCGTTTATTGCGTATATGGCGTATATGGCGCTTTATGGCCGGTATTCATAATCATATCATATATTTCAGATCGTCTATCTTCAGATGTTCAATAGCCAATGAGACGGCTCATGCAGCATCTTGACAATCTTGAGATAAACTTAAGACGATCTTAAATATAAGAACTATGAATATTGGCTTATGATTTTTGTCCGCGATGCTAGAAATCGTCTCAGATCTACGAATAAAGTAACAATTCTTACGGAATTGACCAATCACATTGTTCAATCAATTTCGACTAATCGACCAATAAGATTGATCCTAGTTCTAGTAACTTTTCCACAAACAATTTCTGACATCGTGAATACAAACCCTAAAAAAAGTTTTTAATTAAAGTTCCTGGAAATAACTATTTTCTATTGGATGTCGGAGTGTGAGTGAATTTCTTTGTGAAGCTTTACGGTGTTTCGAAATTCATCGAAAAACAAGACTCAGTGTTTGCGTCCACAGACAATACAAGAAGCAAATGAGAGAACGAAGTGTGCTGAACCAGAACAGTTATTTCGTTGAAAATTGCACAAGAATATCGAATTAGAGATCGTAAGTTGCCTGCGTATTTAATTAACATGGATCTGGAAAATAAACGGAAAAGTTCCGAGAGGAGGTTAGCGAATTCGCACACCTCAAGTGCTAACCTAAATTCCGTGTGGATTCTTGGCAAGAGACACGCGCTTTTCATTTATTTTTTTTGTCAGCTTTGATCCAGACTCCGATTATGCTGTAATAAGGCGCATAAAGATGGAACCAGAAACGATCTTCTCGTCCTCGGAAGACGATATTATGGCGCAATTGCAACACGACGATTTGGAGGAACCCCATTTTGCACTGGAAGAAGCAACGAACGGCGATTATTGCAATGACGGAATATTGATGCAGCACATGGACATAAGAGAACCATTGTCCAATCTGAGAGCACTTCTGGAAGAAAGGCTCTCTATCGATTTAAAGAACTATTCATTTTGGCTTCAAAATGCACAAGTGGTAAACATATGTTGCAACTTCTTCATTGCTATTACTTTACATTTATCACAAGTTAAATAAATTTACTGTTAACAGTTGGAGAGTCATAAAAACTTGGTTGACCAATGTATCCAAGGAGAGGGATTGGTTCAGATTAATGTTCAAGTAAAACCCATGCTAAAACGCATTAATATAGTAGATGTTCTTAAGCCAGCAGAAGATTTTGTTGAAGTTGTGGAAAATAATTGTTAGTAGTAGTTCTCTCTTGTTTTTAATAGAAGTAATTTTTATGCAGTAAATAACTATTTTCTTTTCTATTTTTGATCATACAGCACCAGTGCCTAGCAGTCCAGAAAACAAACGAACGTCCATCATGAGATGGACTGTAGATGAAATGTATAAGAAGGAACAGGTAAATTACAAGAGATAAAAGGGAAGTTAAAGTATAAGAAATTTGATTTTATTCTATATGTTTAAAGGAACGGTTAAAAATACCATCTGATCCAAGAGAATGGTCAGAAGCTCATGTCAAGCATTGGGTACAGTGGGCTGTCAGGCAATTCAACTTGATGTCGTTGCGGCTAGCAGATTGGAATATAACTGGTGCGCAGCTGTGTAATCTTACCTTAAACGAATTTCACAAGAAAGTGCCTCTTGATCCGGGCGAAGTGTTCTGGACACATTTTGAGCTTCTTAGGAAATGTAAATTTGTCGGTACGTTCAATAGACGCAAGAATACAATGTCATACAATGAATAAAGAATAGTGTTTAATAAATCAAGAATTTAAAAAAATTTTAAGAATATTCTTTCTTACAGCTGTGATACAGAAAGACGCTCCTGAATCGCCCGATGAAGACGCTACGGAGAAACCCATTAAAATGCGAAATCAAAAAGTGGCAAAGTCAAAGACCGTCGTAAATCACGTGTCTCGAATAACGTTGCCAGAAAATGTCGACTCAACTTACAGTCGGAGTAGCAACGGCGGTCAGATACAACTTTGGCAATTTTTATTAGAATTATTAACGGACAAAGAATACGTAGGTGCGATTCAGTGGGTGGGAGACGAAGGAGAGTTCAAACTCAACCAGCCAGAAGCGGTGGCGCAATTGTGGGGAATGCGCAAAAACAAACCATCGATGAATTATGAGAAGCTGAGCAGAGCTTTGCGATATTATTACGACGGTGATATGATTTCTAAAGTTCAGGGCAAGCGGTTCGTTTATAAGTTTGTTTGCGATCTGAAGCAATTGCTGGGTTACTCGGCCGCGGAACTGAGTAGACTTGTTGACGAAGGCAGACGGTATTTCTGATGAAATAACAAGGTCTTAGAGACACAGTTACTAGTACAGTTAATAATAATTTTCATTGTAAAACATGTATTCAATATTTTGTTTTATGCAACATCAAGGCTCTTTCTAAGTACTTCTGCTGCTATATTCGAATTGACTCGAATAATATATTACGATAAATTATTCGAAAGCTGAATTAGTAAAATCTGCCAAAAGCTTTCTTTTTAATTTACGAATTCGTATAAATATATCTAAATCTTGGATTATAAGGCCCATGGTAAGATTTACTTTTTTTTGAAACATACAACATGCACATCAAATGTATATTAATTTATTATGCATTTTTATGCAGAATAAGAAAAAAAGAAATTCTCAGCAGAGTTTAGGTTTCAACTTAAGCTTTTGAATACTGAATACTGGTGGTGGAGCATACAAGAAAACTACTTTATTTTTTTATAAGTAGCAAAACAAAATTTCATATAATTTCTTGCTTTTGGCATTTATAATTCGAATAAAATTGCATGAGTACTTTTTTTAAGGCATAATTTCTATAACTTTTGCGAATGATACGAGTCCCTCCGTGTGTTTTGTCCATTAATTTGGACAAGTAATTTTTACAAATGACGTCATATCACACGTAATAAAAATAGTGAAGTACAATATTGATATTTATACACAAAAAAAAACATTGTAACATAAAACTAAAACTTGTTTATTGAATTTAATAAAAAAAAATATATATATATGTATAAAACATGTGCATAAACAATAGAATAACATATATTCAAAACCTGTGAAAGTAATAATATTTAGTTGGTATATCGGCAAGTGTATAAATATCATATAAAAATACAAAATGTTCTTTTATGCATGAATAGAGATACTTCGATATTTTTCTCTTTGATATTCTTCAAGACAATTGCTTTATTATGTAAATACAGAATTTATATATACGCTGTGTATATATGTATGTATGCTGTATTTATATATATTGTAAGCATTGGTTTGTAGATTATATTTTAAATAAGAATGGTGGAGTATATTCGCAGTTGTTGTTGAAAACTTCTGCGTAATTAATACACACGCAAAAAACAATGAGAAAATTGAGTTTGGCGGTACAGTAATTTACCTTGATATATTTTATACTTATAACACATAAATTTCGAAGAAACGTTAAAGAATGTAGAAATTTTATACCTTTTGATAAAGTAACGATAATTTCTGCACTCCTCACACATAACTGAAACAATAAGTCTCTTGTTACATATTATTACTTAAGATAAAATATGTAAATAAATCAATTCTATAAGATCACGAATAACAAAAATATTTTTTACTTGTTTTGCGTATAAAGTAAAATCAATTAATTAGCATATCACAAAGTCACGAATTGTACGATTCGTGCGACGTTCTTCGATTTTCATTATTCCAAATTTTTCATCTCTGTATTCGAATATTTGTGAGTCAATCACCGAGTATTTCTAAGTCAATTTCTCAAAGTCGATTAAATAAGAAGAGTTACGCGACACGTAAACAATAGCTTGTTCTTCAATCGTACAACACGTGGGAATAAAAAAAAAAGCGCAGAACCAGCGCGTCTTATACGCGAATGTGCGGCGCGTCGTAGGAACACGTAGCCCGTATTGTATCTCTGTTGCTAGGACTGACTTTTGATCGGCAAAAGGCAGCACTCATCGCCAATACCAGAGAATCTAGCCTGTGAGATATCGGTCGCGACGTCACAAGTTAGGGTCTCAGGGAACCGGCGACGCGGCAGGCTTTACAATCAGCCCGCCCGCCATTGCCCTTTTCCTCTTTTTCTCGCACACACCACACCGCTCTCATTCTCTCCGTCCCATCCTCACGCTCCACGCTCACGTTCCGCCCCTTTTCTTTTTCGATTTTATGCAAATTTACAACCGCCCCGGTGAGTTTGTTGCAAATTATCGATCCGTATTCACATTTATCGCTAAATGCGGTCGTCCGATTCTCAGATCGTGATAACATTGTGCGTCAGCTTCGACCCTTGACAAGTCAAATCCAGAATCGGACGAGCACTTTTAACGCCAAAGACATGGCCACAAAAGAATATATTCAAATTTGTCTTGAAACCAAAGACATTGTAGCACCGAAGTAGAAACTCGGAAAATGTTTTGTTTATATTTTTTTGCTCTCGTTTGAATAAAACTACGTGTAAAGTGGAAAATTTGGAAAAAAGAGAACAAAAAAACAATAAAAATATTTTCCATGATAAAAGATAAAATACTTATGATAAAAAATGAGAAGATCCTCTGTGAATTACAATTTTAGAGAAGTAACGTTTAAATTGAGCAGTCCCAGCAATAAATCACTTTTATTTTAAATATTCTATTTGATTAAAAACTGCAAATAGTATATTAAATATAATTTGACAAACGAATACATTCTACGTCTTTTCAAATTACACTCGATAGTTTTTGTTTTGTAATTGAATTTAAAGCAAAAGTAACTTTCTACTGAGATACTTGTTATAGATCGTGATCGTGAGAGAATGGACTTGCTTTCTACACATGTATACATCTTTCTGCACATACACACACAGAGAAAGACACACTCGGACGCATCGAAAACGAGACACGCATACGCATCGGCATTCACATCGCGAAAAGGCCGCCAGTTTTACGCGCTCGCATAAAAATAAGGTGTTTCTCTTGCGAGATCCTTCTTTTTCCCCGCCGCAAATTTTCGCGACTCCTCAAGTACATTGCGCGGCACCAACAGCGTCGCGGCGCCGACGCCCGGGAAAGTTAGCAAGTTGTACAGTGGACTTCGTATCTCGCGAATTTCCATTCCCTACTATACAACCTACTACCTCACCTAGACGTCGTCGCGGGTTTCTTCTCTCTCGTCCGCTGTTCCATCGGCGTTTCTTCCTCTCTTTATCTCTGCGATCAATTTCTTTTTTTTTCTTTTTTTTTTTTCTATTAGTTGCTAATTCGCCAGAAAGATCTCTACGCTTGACTCGATTCGCATACCGCGACCCACGTCTGATCGATAATACATTAATTAACGTAGTACATCGACGTTTATATATAAAAAAAATATATAAAAATTATATAGTACACGTTTTATATGCTTAAATTATAGATGTAAAGCTTCGTTCAGTTTTTTGCACGTTTCGTCTTGTAATTAACGGTATTACAATTGCGTGGACAGAATCATACTGTTGAATGTTTTTACAATATCATCTAATCGCAATATTTAAGAATAGAATGTGTTATATATAATTTATGCTTGTGTAATAGTTTCCTTATTTTTTTTTTTTTTTTTTTTTTTTTAATTATTTCGCGTGCTTTTTTATTAATGGCCTCGAAATGCTGTTCTTTTCACGTGCGGGAAAATTACTCGGAAAGAAGTCTGTCGCTGATAACCGGAAGTGCCGCGGGCATTCGGGAGCGAGGGAAGAGGACAGATGAGTGGTGATGACGGTAGTAATGATAGTGCGAAGGTGGTAGTGGTGGACAGAGGGGAAGGAGGTTCCGTCGAAAAGTTTAAACGCCGGCCTGACTACATGTACCGGTAGATAGGAGCTTGCGGTATGCATATAAAAAAGCCCACAAGTTCGGATCTACGGGTTAGTGTCATCAAGTATAGCCGATTACTATCGTCCTCCGGATCTATCCACAGAAGATGATCCCAGAATCCGAGTGAACTGGCCTCCGCAGTTGTGCGAGAAGTTACAGCAAGTCGGCAACACCTGTGAAGATGCAAATTTGTGAATAACAAAAGGAATATTATTTCGCATTATTGTATATGTTATATTTATATTGTTATATCGTTTATTATTGTTTTTTGAAAAACTTCACTTATAATTGTTTCACCTAACTTTTTTTTTATAAAAAGAGAAGTGCAGTTTATTATTGCGTTTAATTAATTTTTATATCATCGAGATTTTGTTTACTTTTATTCTGAAACGAAACAAGAGCTCACACAATTCGCCCGTATACTTAATGTTGATGTTTCGCGTTTGGTAAATCGGTCATTCAAGGATAACAAAGTAGCCAATCGAATAAATAATAAGTGACAGAATAATTAATTAAGTGACAACAAAAAGTCAAAGAAGAAATTCAGAAAAACGCTCGAAGAGGAGAACATTCTGCAAGAAACCGCGCGTTCGGGATTTCTTTTCAGGACGACTTTCGTTCTCGGTCCCGGGCCGGCGACGCCGCTGTTGGGCCGTTGCTGGGCCGCCGCGGGGATCAGAAAGGGCGTAAGAAGAAAAAGTCCGTGGGTCCTACAAGAAACAAGAAGCGGCGGAAGGAGAGAGAGAGAGAGAGAGAGAAGCGGGGAGAGCGCAGAAGAGGAGCGCAAAAGAAGAATATAAGAGCGCGCGCGCTGAGAGTAGGTAGGTCCTCTCTCTTTTCTTTCTCTCTCTTGTGCACGCGCGCGCGCGCGGACGTTGTAAAAATCCCCTGCATCTTCTGGTTCGTAGACAGTTTAATGGCCTCTGCCGTTCTCTCGCTCCGCTCCGGGGCCTATAAGGGATGTAAGGCACCGTTTCCACGAGGTCGATTACGCGAGACTCGCGCGCGTACCGCCGCATGCGAATTCCAGGTCGGAGAATTCTATTAAATCATTCATGTACGTTTGATTGGCTTAAAAACAATAATCGACGCGGAGAGAATGAAATTTGCCCTTTTATTCAGTAGCTTTACAGAGCATTTATTTTCCGTGCGCGCAAGAGACGCTTAATTAAATCGATCAATTGAATTAAACAGTTCGCACATTGTTTATATTTTGAATATAAAGTACATGTCATGTGTACAGGACAGCGTGTATATTTCATTGAAGAAATATTGTTACGCGCGTGCGTGATAAATTTCCGCAGAAGAGAAACATCGGTTCAATTCGGAAAGAGAAAAATTCCCGAAATTTTTATTTTTACAAGTAACGCGCCGATACACATTCGCGTTTGACGAAACAAGCGATATATTTCGGCAAGAAACGGGATTGTTTTCACATAGCGTTGTGAACAGAGCTTAAAATGCTCCAAGATTCAGAACCCCGACGCAAAACTAGTCGAGCAGGAATATGAAAAATAAATTATTATCTCGCAGCTCCGCTCTCGAATATGCGCGGAAAGTGAATTTCCGCGCGCGTTTGGCAACTTGCGAGAAAATAAGACACATTTGTATATCGTACAAAGCCGCGACAAGCGGTCTAACTGCACCTCGTTCGTTTTTGCTTAACCAGACCGTTATCATCGCTTTCTCGTGCATTCTAACAGTGCGCGCGCGGACTAATGCTACATCTCGGAGAATTATTAATAACGGTGCAAAACGCGTAAAATGCAAACAAGTCCACGTCGCGGTGAATAAATTAACGCTTCGGCCGTAAATCGTTCCGAGCGCGAGTTCCACAGCTCGTCGGTGCGGTCCGGGCTGTTAAAAAAATATAGGTTCGACGGAGATGAAAGAAAGAAAGAGAGAGGGAGAGATGCATCTTGATGCGACGCAGGGCTCCTTCGAAGGGCCGCAGGGTCGTAAGCGCACGGTTAGGTTTCCTTGAGAAGGAACGAAAGGGGGAAAGGCGGGGGCGCGAAAGGGCGACGCGTAATCACAGGGGCGTTGAATTCAGGGGATATCGAGGGGAGAGAGAGAGAGAGTAAGAGAGCAAAAGAGAGAGACAGAGAGAGAGAGAGAGAGAGAGAGAGCCGGGGTCACCGCCATATTATATTTAGCGAGACACGACCGTGTGAATGAACTGCGTCTCAGGGGCGGGTCCGTCGCGAGATCTCTCTCTCTCTCTCTCTCTCTCTTTCTCTCTCTCTCGTCCTTTCTAGTGTAAATTATTATACAATCTGGTTTAACAAAATCGTCACAATTTATATCGACGAGCAATTGCTGTCATCGTGAATCGTTTACGTTCCGGTCTGTGTATGGACGATGTGGAACAATTCTGCCAGTTTGCATCAACTGTAACATCCACATGAATTAGCGAGGTGTTTCTCATACACCGATATTGGCTGGAATACCTGTGAATTCCGACCGTCAAATGCATTAACATAAACGCAATCGGAATTATTTACGGATTGAAAGTGAAGCTTTTCGTGAAGCGCAGAAAATTATAAACGGGAATCTTCAAATTTCTGTGTGTGCAAATAATGAAAACGATTATGTCAATGAGATAGTCAATGAGAAAATATATTCCTTAAGTGGACAAATTATACAAGGTAAAAGTAGCAATGTAAATGAAACGTAACTGTTGACGCATGCAGTTATTATTGCACTAAGTAGCAAAGCAAGAAAGAATTACTGACTTTTCTAGAGAGTTAGTAACGTTTTACTTATGCAAAGCCGTCGTTAGTTCCGAGAAGGTGATATGCAATAGTTGAAAGTTTTATTAATGGAGTGGTTCGCTGAACTCTGCCTCGGTGAAGTAAAAATAACGTATCATAGCGTATGTTGAGACTTCACGTGAAATAGTAAAGTTGTGTCAACATAAATTGTTATTTTTCTTTTCTACAACAACTTTTCTACACTGAGAAAAAATAAAATAAATATTTTGATAATACCGCAAGTCATTTTAAATTTATTTTATAAAAAATAATATATTATACATAATTTAAAAAAAGATATACATTATTAAAAAAAAGGAAACTAATTTATTTTTGTTTATAACAAAAGTAAATTTAAAGCAGAAGTGTTCCACCACCCTAGGGACAGTTATTTTTTTTTTTTTTTATACAAACTTTTGTTTTTTTCCCGAGATACATTCTATAATAGAATTGCAATTTTTAGCGTTGTCGGACGTTTATTTGACAAACAATATTAAAGTGACTAAAAATGGAAGACGTTGATTTTACACCGGAAAACTTTGGCACATGCCGATACAGAAATGCATTACAAAACGTCGCTTCATAATTGCGTAATCAATTTTATAACAGTGTTCTTATCTTATCGTACTTTTGTGCTGTCTGCAAGGTAAACAAACTTTAATACAAACTTTTTACAGCAACATTCTAGTTAAAAGTAGGTATATTAAAAAATGCACGATTGTTTCTTCGCGCGGTATACTTCTATGCTCAATCATGTTTTAATCAGATCTACGAGACTCCGCGATATTTCGTACAAATATTCCACCGCGACGAAAAATATTTTTAGTATCTGAAAAAGTAATTGAGGAGCTTCGATCTTAATATTTTACACCAGAGCAAACTATAATAATTTTAATTTCACGCTAGAGTGATAATATCGCTTCCTTGACTAAAACTTCTGCTGGAATTGATCGACTTTCATCAAAACTAAAATGCAAGATTGACGTTACATCGCGATCAAAGCACGGATAAAATAAAATATCGAACAATCAAAAAACATGGAAAATTCTTGAGCGACAAGTCGCTTCTCATTGATCCCATACAATGACACTTCTGGAGACACTTTAGCACCAAAGTCATCAACCCTCTACATCTCAAGTCGTTCGTGACTCTTCTGAGAAAGTTATACGTATGATAGAACATTGATAAAGCATTAAACAAGCGATAAAAATTACATTACACTAAATAATATTTAATTTTACTTTTCTAAATATAATTTTATCGTATTACAACACATATAAAAAATAAAATATAATACAATAAAACACAAGAAAATAAAATATAATAAATAACAATATAATTTGTGATTTTTCACAATGTACGACAAAGTTACGCATTTTTACACTAGCAAACATAAAAAGACATGGTGCAGATTATATTGCTTGAAAATTGCAACAAATTATAGAGTTTGCAGTCGTGCACGTCGCGCGCGCGAGGCGAAGCAGGAACGCCAGCCACGAAAAGAAGAAGCTTGCGTTTTTCCGGCAGACGGCAAGAAACCGAGAGAAAGACGACTATGAGGAGGAGGAAGAGGAGGAGAAAGAGGAGGAGGAGAAAGAGACGAGCAAGGAAGGAGATACGCATCGGATGAAAGAACAGAGACAAGGAGCGAAGGAAAGGCAGGAAAGGAAAGAGAAAGATAGAAACGAGAATCGCGAATAGACAGAAGAAGCGTCCCCATAGCAACACGAACAAGCTCGCGCCATTGCCGCGCTCGGTCGCGCGATTTTCTATACGTGTGTATGTGTGTTGTGTACAAACGCTCTCTGTACATAACGTTCATACGTGTATGTACGGCAAATTCATTTCCTTCCATCATGCAGCAGCAAAACGTTTCAGCGGTGCTGGTACATGGTAGCATTGCCACCTTCACGCGCGAGCCCGAAGCGCAGAAGTCGCCAACTGGGAAACGATAATCGATTTAACCCCTTGAAAATGACTTGACCTCTCTTCTCCACCCTCCTTTCTTTCTCCCGCTCCCGCTTTCTCACCGTCTTAGATAAAACAGGTGGAAACTACCGCGTTTTTATTACATCGTTAACGTCCATATGGCGTGATAACTTCCGAGGGATATGGGATGTTGTTCCGAGTTAAAAATTGTAATCAATCCAACGATGATTCTTTTCTTTCAGATGCAAAATTTATACACATCGAACCCGAGTCAACTTCGAGGAGAGACGAACAATGACAGTTTCTAAAACAAGCGTGAGAAGATCGCACGTGTTCAACGATCAAATGTTTCTACTCCAACATTGCTTTGGTTTGTACGTCACGTTGAGTTCTTTTTTTTCGAGATATACATGTGATAGAATTGGTCGAATTGAAACTACAAGTCATTAATAAGATGATTTAATGAATTATTTATTACATTATTAAATTAATAATCAATTATTAATAATTTTGCTTCGCACTCACTCACTCGTTCTGTTCTCTAAATTACGATTTTATTTATTACAGTGACTATACAATAAGTTACAAATATAAATCATATATTACAAAGAACGATAAGACAAAAATAGATATACTGACAGTTGATACAATTAAAAGTCATGAAATCATCTTTTTAAAAAATATATATTTTTTTAGAAATAAAAATAGGCAAATTAAATAAAAAATTGTTAGCAAAAAATAACTTAAACAAAAATATACAAAAAATATTACTACATAAGTATTTTCTTTCTTTCTTTCTCTCTCTCTCTTTCTCTTAATATATTGGCATAGATAAAAGCTACGCGATAAAAAAAAATGCGCAACGTTTTATATATATATATCCTTACGCAAAATAGACCATTTTCTCTGAAAAAAAAAAACACTTCTGCAATGTTTTTTAAATTCTGTATATCTAAATATTTCTTCAGCCTCCGTCCGCGCGCGGAACTGGTCAATCCTGTCTCGCGGGGCGAATCGGGAGTACGAAGGACCTTCGCGTCCGAGGCTGAGTATATCGAGCCGCGTGCATCTCGCAGCGCAGCACAACCAACGTAGCGCGCGATGCAGCGCAGCGCAGCGCAGCAGACGACCACGCGGCAGGAGGAGGGAAGCAGCGGAGCGAGCAAGACAGAGACGAGAGAAAAAAAAGGGACAAGTGTGCTCCGCGATTCACTACATCACCACACACCCATAAAGCCTATCCCCGCCCACCGCCTAGACTATACCGGCCAATGACTGGCATGCGTTCGTTCTATTAGACAGGTCGTAGGCACGGCCTAGGCCCCGACACACGCACGCATACTATACACGCGCGCTTCTTCCCCCCTCGCGCGAGCGTAACTCACGATTTTACGAATCGCGGCCGCGGGACTAACGTGCCTGATCTTTTTGTGCACCTTTTCTACTCTATTCGTCCGAAACTTCGCGATCATCCCGAGATGATTTTCGCACGATTTTTTCTCTTGCTTTAATTCGCGCACCGAAAGCGTAAGTGATCAGCATCGATATTTGATAAGTTGATATTATTCGATGTATCTAGATTCTCATGCATTAATATGTTACTTTGAATAGTGATATTTTATGTCATGCAAAATAAAGATCTGAAGGTTATACTTAAAAATATTAAATGACAAAATTTCTAGGCACTTGCACCGATAGTACACATTCAATATCATTAAGTAATGGTTCTTTACTACTGTGTGTAAAGAACCATTATCATCCTTATCATCCACCACCCTTATCATCCCAACATCCTGTTATTAACAAATTAACACCGATGTGTACAGTATTTTTTGCCAACATAAAAAATGTAGCAGCCGATATCGAATCAATATTGTGCCGATAGTAATTAAACTTCGATTTGTGATGTTGCACCGCGTTCTTTGAAAGCTGATTAAGTAAAAATATCAAAGCTAAACGAAAGAGTGCGAGTCGAACTAATCGCGAACACGTTCGATTCGATCCTCAAGTTTTGTTGTTCAAACGCGCAAGTGTCAAGTGTCAAGTTCCTCTAAAAAAAAAATGAGTATATAATTTGAAATATATTTCAGAAAGTCATTTTCACACTTTATTTTTTTATTTAATTTAGAGTAACAATTTATTTGAATTTTTTATCTCTTTTCGGGGTCATTACTCTGATAAATTAATTGTTTTACTCGATAAATATAATTTTTTGCGCCGCAACATTTCAATATTATGGATTTCTATAATTTAACTTTATCAAAACCTCTTCAAAAATGAAATAATCTTGACAATTTTATAGTCACACACACAATATGCTTATCATGCTCATGAATATAAATAATCTTGTTCGAAACATATTTTCCCCGCGCACATAGATACACTCTTACCACTTATATCTTATCAATAATGTACATATGAACGAGTAATCTTGCATTTTATTGTGCGTCGCTTCTAATTGCTGTAATCATATACCGTGCGTATTAAAATCAATCATCTTTAGCTAAGTAAAAAATTAATTGTCTTTTAGTGACGCTATTCTGCGATCATGGAAGAATCATGTCGTAGTTTCCTTCTGGCATTTGCGCGATTGTATGACTCAGACGAACGCTTCTCGAGAATTATTACTCTACGTGTCTACCCACGTATGTTATTATTCGCCAACTATTTTCCCGCTGCAAAACACGGCGCACTTGCGATATTACTGAATGGAGACAAATAATTCACAGACACGTAAGGATACATCTCCGAAATCATGGTGATCGAGTGATGAATCGTGCCGATCAGGTATGACATTTTTGTGTAAGAGATGAGAGATAAAGTTGCGAAGCGGCGCGCTGCGCCGAATATCCGCGTAAATCCGAAACGCGCGGATTGTACGATAATAATCTCGTAATTCCTCTGATAGCCAAGCAAATAACCCTCGTGCGAAGCACGAACGATTTTACTGACCTAGCCAATGTGTGTGAGTACACACGGTGATTGCATGCCGTTCTTCTTTGAATCTCCTCCGCGCGCTTACTTAGTCCTAACGTGCGTGCGTGCGTGCATGCGTGCAAAAGTGCCCGTGACACCGGCGATATCGTGGCATTGCACGTTGCAGCGGCGTTCGTCGTCGTCGTGCATCGCGCCGGAGTCGTTGCACGCTGCGTAGAATCGCACACGCGAGGGCAGGCGAGATTCGCGCCAGGCAGTCCGTTGCACAACTTAGGTATTGATCTTTGTTAGTCTCGGAACTAGTTTCCGCTTCTATCCTCCCGCCCTCTCCCTTTTCTCTTTTCCGACTGCTCCTCTTTTCTTCCTGTTTTCACGACCGAATTTCGTAAACAACGTAAAAGCTCTATTCTTCCGAGCTCCGGCGATGGGCGTACGAAAAGTTCGATAGAAGTGCTTGACATAAAAGAGCATAATGGGAAAATGCGAATGCGGAGGAACACGATGAGAGAAAAAAAAATTGAATATGAAATACGAGAAAGAAATATTGTCGAGAGATAGAGAAATAATTGCGTTCTTTTGAACGAGGTTTATAGCAATCTCTGCGTTTGTGTAATTGTTTTAATTTATGAGAAATCTTTTTGATTTCATATATTTTTTAGACAGTACGGCCTTTGTAAAACGCGAGTTTGTGTGCGATAAAGGAACGAAAACTACGTAGCCAGGCTATATTTAACTACAGCTTGCAATTTGTTGCGAATGTTTGTCCTTTACGCTCGCGTGGCAATCACGAACGATAACTTATCGACGTTAAGTGACAATGTGTGTGCAGTTCTCTTGCCTCAAGGCATATAAAGACGACAAATCTCAAATTTTTGAATAATATGAATTGCATTTTGAGACAGTTTCATATGTCAAATTAATATTCTTGTAAACTTTAAATTCCAGTAAAATGCAATAATAAAAAAAAAAAAAAATTGTATTTTGTATTGTTGCAACTTCAAACTTTCGAACTTTCACCGCTTCGTTCGCAAACAACATGCAAAGTTGCACTTGTAATGTATATTTTATGAACTAGCTTTTATTCTATTAAAAAGTTTCAATAAAAAATAAAATTTGAATAAAAAACAATTTTAAAGGTCAATATTCATGTTTCCTGGATAAAATGCAAATTCTGCTGCTATATCGATATGCAATTATTCTTCTTTCAACTTTTGCAATAGATGAGAAATCTTTTTCTTTTAAAGTATCGATAAACATACGTGTACAACATATAATATGTCGGTGTATTATCTCGCCTTCTTTCTCTCTCTCTCCTCTCCTTGTTCGTGTTTCACAATACATAGTAATAACATAGTAACAGTGGCAATGCCCCTCAGTGGAGAAACGGGTGCGTTGCAATCGCGGTCCAAGTTCAATGATTATTTATGCGCGCGTTATCGGGCTGGCGAAAAACACTCGTGTCTCAATTGAAGTACCGCGAACGCCAGTTAAATTTTGCTTTATTATCGATCAAAAAATGTTCATTGTGAGTTTTATTTTAGTGTATTCACAACTATTGCTATATAACTTCCAAACGTTTAATTGATCTTTATTTATTTTTCTTTCTCTCTTTTTATCTTAATCTTTTCTTTAATTTTAACCTTTGCTCTCTTCCATTCCGCACATTTACAAAATAATGAAATTCAAGATCACTATATTTCTTTTTTTTTTGAGCGTCAATGTCGTTCCTCTTTTTTGCAAACGTCAGAAATTATTCAGTATAGCAGCAAAATTGCACTTTCCAGAAGTTCACCGGCCGGAAACCGGTCATTGTTGCGTATTAACGAGCAAAACAGCGCATTGCCTCGCGTTGACCAACGTGTTCCTATGCGCTCCTAGGATTCCTCTTTGCTTTGCAAAACTGTCAAAACCGTGCGCATGCGTGAGAGGGGAACTGAGACAACACCGGTGTCATTGACCCCGGACGTATGTATCCACCGAGGTTAAGGGTAATTTTATCGTTCCGCAGCGAAAAATACTTCCTTCCTTCCGTGCTCTTCATCGAGACAAAGACCGATTCAAGAAACACGATGAAACAGAAGTTCAAATTGAGAGAGAGTACTTCTCGAAAAATATCCTATCGTCATACTTATCGAACCCGTCAATCTTGTCGATATATTTTACGAACAAATATTTTCTCAACTGTTTTACAAGTCTCTTTATTTTGCGCGTATTTGATTATACAATTAGCGGTCGAGAAACGAATTTAAGTACTCGAATCGCAATGGAAGGACCGAACAAAACCGCAAGCCAGTCCTCTTCAATCTAATTTCATTCTAAATTGAGAATGATACAAACTTAATTATTAATGCGTTTAGACTCCGAACTATGCAAATGTTAGAGGAAAAAGAACGATGTTTTAAAATCTTCCGTTGGAGAAAACAAAAAAGCTTATGCTCAACAAATATAAATATTCATAAACAAAACTTCCTCAAAAGAGTGGGAAAACATTTTAAATAACTATAATTAATCATTGTGCACTTACATAGCCTGTGGTACATTTTAAGCGATCCCTTACGCAGCTTATGATTTTTTTTTAATATTGGCATTGTGCCAAACTTGCAAAAAATTCAAAAAGATGTGCCCGGCTCACATAATACGCGCAAAACTTTTCCGACCGAGACTCGATTTAAGCAATCGTGAAGCAACGCGATCAATCTTCCAGAGGTGGTTCCGAAAAAGACGACGAACGAGCATAAACGTTCTTCTTTGGAAACTGGCCTTGCGTTTCGCAAACTCTTCCTCGAAAAGCCACCCACGCGCGTCATTCGGTGCACCACGTGCGTCGTGCTCCGAGAATAAACGCGAGAAGACTCCAATTTCCGCCGATCAGTCCCGGATCGAAGGAAGTGTTGCTGCGCTTCGTGCAAGCGGCGATCAGCGCGAATGTGAAAACTGATTTTCGCAAAATATCAGAGGAAAAACGCGCGCGCCAGCCAGTCGCGCTAAACGGTGACTTCGATCGCGAAGGGCCAGGCTAGCCGGGCAGATAGACAGATGAAAAAAAAAAAGAGAAAAGCATCATCGATAATCCAGCGATCATACTCGTATACTCCTCTCTCTCTTTCTCTTTCTCATCTCTTACTCTTCTACTCGCACTTTCGTTCCGGCTTTCTTGATTCTCGATCGACGTTGCTTCTTCCTGTACGCGACCCGCGTATTGATACGTATGTGTACTCCTCTAATTGCGCACATTTCACTGTCACGCACTGTCGCGCGGATATGCTCGCAACCTCCGGAGCGCCAATAATCCGCGAACGCTGCAACCTCACTCGCACTCGGGAGAGAAAAAAAGAACTCGAAGGGTATACCGTCGATGCAGCCAACGCGAACGCACAAGAGACATTGTTCACCGTCGTACGTCGCGTGCACTCAACACCGTCGTCGGCCATTCACTGTGCAGACTCACACTCGCACTCAACTCGTCCGCGCACATCGCCCGGCTGGTCGGTCGGTAGTCACGATGCACACGACCGCGTATATCGCGGCGGGGCATCGATTTGTCGGGCGGACGACGTCGACACACTTCGCCAATCTTCGCGGAGAGCTCTCAGTGCAACTTTGCCGGGGGGAAACGGTCACCACGCGGAACCGCGAAAGAAGAGACTACTCAACTTTGGATGACAACACTGCTACACATCCGTACGCTGTTATATCCCAGCGCATTCGGATGGACAGATGGACGGACGGACGGACGGACGGAAAGACAGACGGACAGACAGACAAACGAACAAATGAACGAACACTATTGTACCGCTACAACAGATGAGAGAAACGCGACGATTGCGGGGAAGGAACTGGCAAAACTGTCGTGGCGCGCCACGCTGCGCCGCTCTTCGTTCGTTGCAGAGAGAGAAGCGCAGCCAGCCAGCCAGCCAGCCAGCCAGCCAACCAGCCAGCTATCCACCTTGTCCGTGGCGACGCGGCTCGGATTGCGCTCGACGCTCGCATTCGGCGCATTCTCGTGTGTTCTGAACGTGTCACGGGGGTCGTCGGCGCATCATCGAGCCTCCGCGGCTTTTCCTCGAAGGGACGGGGAGGGAAAGGGGCGAGAAAGCTAAAGGGTAGGGGAGGTGCGAGGTGAGGAAGAGGGGGAAAGCGAAAGCAGAAAGAGCGGGAGAGTGTCGCTTACCCGATACAGAGAGAGGGATTTTATTGGCTCCTGCCGAGGCCAATGTCCCGCGAGGCCTTCCTCGCGGTCGCGACGCCGACGACGACGGCGAAGCGCGATAATCTCGAACGCTCGACGAAAGTCTCCGACGTGGCCTCGACAGGGGTGGCCTTTCGAGGACGGCGTAGGTGTTCGTTTTTTTTGTCCTGATCTGAGAAGCTTCGCGCAACGAGGTCGACCCACAGACGATTGTTCAACGGATTGGTTGCAGTGGCGTGAGCGATCGAGAGATCGAGAACGTTCCTCGTCTAGAAAGTTCAATTATTAATACAGACAAATATCATAATTATGTGTAAATATATTTAAGATATATTTTTTAAATACTTTACGGTTAGAAAAAAAAATGCGCGTTATTATAAAAGTGCAATAATGCCTAAAACTTGAGTAGCAAGTTGGAGAAAAAATGATTAATGGCACATTTCGCACATCTTCGCATCCGAGATGACTCAATTTGATTCGCAACGGGGTACTCGCGATGCGTGGCACGGGGTCGAGGAGGGAGGGAGTTACTCATTCCACATCCGGACGAGGGACGAGGTCGGGGCGCGCACGACTCGTGCGGAAAAACCGAACGACGGGGTCAGACGGCCGGCGGGTTCAGTGACACGGAAGAGAATTTGCTTTTCCGCGGAGGAAGAGAGAAGGAAAGAGCGTAGGCGCGCGCGCGCACAGAGAGAAGAGAGCAGGATCGCGACATTTGCACGCAACGAATTCGGCGCGAAGGAAAAGCGAAGGCGAAACCGAAGAGAAACGCATTCGGAGCAGTTTCGTCTCTCGCGCGCACATGGTCTGTCTTCCGTATCTCTCTCTCTCTCTCTTTCTCTTTCCCGCTGCCTCACCACTCTTCTAACGACCCTTCCTCTCCCCGTCATATAGCCCTTTCCCGACGATGCGAATTTCAGTGCCAACGGCGTAGAACGCGAGGGACAGACCGAATATCCCGAACACACGAACAAACTACATCCCACTCCCCACGCTCACGATGTACCTTCCCCGTTTACCCCACCTCTACGATCGAACAGGCAGCGTTGCCGTTTGCCAATGGCGTTGCCAGCTCGTTGCAACGAGTGGGAGACAGCCCGTTATCCCGCCTAAGGTCGCCTTTGAAAATCAGCCGGTGCGCGATGATCGAAAATTCTGTCGTTGTCGTCGCCGCCGCAACTGAAACGGCGACGTCGAACGGGGTGCATTCGCGGACGTGATTACACCCGGAATCGCATCGTCGACGTGAAACTCTTAATTATTGCTATCAGTCCATCAATTTGTTCCCAAGCAATATAGGGATGGGGACGTTGTTGTACCATTAACGCAATCAGGAAGTAACGGAGAGTTTTCTCAGGGTGGGTTTTGTGTGTGTACTCACGAACATTTTCTCGGTGGCCGATTTATCCTTACATGTAAAACTACTTGAGCGTAAATTCGCCACGTTATCTACGTTTCCAAAATGCGATAAATATGCGTTTGTATTGCAACGTTTGTATCGCGAGACAATAAAAGTCAATTCGCAAAACGCGCGAGGATAATGTCTGAACGCGCGTAATCCGAGAGTTACTCGCTCGTTGTGGCTCTCGTTCGCGACATTACGAGACGCGTACATCGTTTAACGATTTTATTTTCCCCCGCGCGCAGAACGAAACGGATCCAGTCTCTCCCTTTTTCTCTCGTTTCTTCGTTGCACCTCTCTCTGATTCCTTTTCGTTTTTTTCTCTTTCTACGCGTCCCGTCGTGCTCACGCGCGAGCTTGAAAAGTGCAACGGACGAAATCTCGTGGTGCCTCGGTGCATATAGGCGGTGGCGCGCGCGCGGTGGCGTTAGGGGAAGAAGAGACAGGGTCTGACATGGCGGCTAGTTTTCTGGAACGTGCACCGGTACCTCTCTCTCGTCCCCACCAATTTTCTCTTCTCCTTCGCGCGTCCTTCCCGCACACTTCCTCTTCCTCCCTCGTACCCCCATTCCCTGCTCTTGAAAAGGAAAAGAAAACGTTCGCGTGAGAATTGCGAGCAAATTATTTGGCCCAAAAATGATTGGCTACGCGTTCTCACGAACCAACATCTGAACTTATAGTTGTGAGATTTTATGGCTTTTAAACCACAGTTCGTGACAAAAAAGATCAACGCGATATCAACGTAAATATACGTATAGTTACGATTGGAAAAGTTATATAAAATCCCTTTCTCAAGCGAGGGAAAAATAAATATAGCTTACGTTCTATTTCAGTTTTAAAAGCATTCATGTCAATATTACAGTAAACGGATATAGCGCTCGTTCCGATGGAAATAATCAGACTGCAAATATTTGATACAACATTGCTAACTCGCATATTACACTTATATACGTCAAGAGACGAGATAGCTTCAGTATCAGCGATTGACTTCTTTGACAAAGTTCCAAGCAAATAATCATACATCCGGTGAGCATCACATATGATCCTGTAGAAAGATCCTCCCTAACTTACTGTAAGATCGCGTTATAAAACTTTGCTGCAACTATAATCACCTCCCTCTCTCTTTCTCTACATTTTTTACATAGAAAAAAATACAATAACACAATAAGATTGTTAGTTTTGATAACTAGCTTGATGGTTTTTTTTATTGTGATAAAACATTTTGTGATAACAAAATGCGCGCGAAAATTAACACGCGTTAATGAGCATTATTAAAAGCTTTAATGAGGTCGCAGTTGTGCATACACGATGCACTTATGTCTTATTATACAATTTTAAAATATCTAGACTTAAATTTGTTTCGGGAAAAAAAAAAAAAAATAAAAGGATCAATTCTCGCGCAAATCGAGTCGCGAAACGGGCGTCGTCGAATCGATCGATTATACATCGGACGAGCGGAGTCGACCAAGGATCGTGATTCGAGAGTCCGCTACATTGATCGCTCGGATCGAACAAAAGCGTGTACACGGTGCGCCACCGTTCTTTTTTAATACCAGAGTTTAGATGATTCTTTCAACAGATTATGTATTCATTCTTGCAGCTCTCCCTCCGTTTTGACTAGAGGCATCCCCTTTACCGCTTTCCATTGTCGCGGATAATCGAAAGAGAGAACGAAAGAAAAAGAGAGAGAGAGAGAGAGAGAGCGCTCTAATGCAGTTCTCGCGCGTTGTGATCCGTCGTGCGTTGCACTCCGCGCGAAAAAACAGCGGCGGGGAAGAGCACTCCGTGGAGGAAGGAGAATCAGAAGGAGGAAGAGGAGGAGGAGCAGGAGGAGAAATAGGAGGAAGAGGAGAAGGTAATGGTGGTGGAGGGTCTTCGTGCATCTCCGGCTCGCGTCGGCGCTTATATCGATCACGAGAGAGTGCACGATATTCGAGAATACATTATACGCGTGCGGACTCTAGCCGGACTGCCTATAGTCATGCGGAATATAGACGGTCAGGCCGCTGCACTCGCTCCCTCCCTCCATCTCTCCTTCCCTCCCACCATCGTTCACTCTCCTCTCTTCTCTCTTTCCTCTCTTGTCTGCTCTGGTGGCTGCTTCCTTCGCAACCGGTGCCACCCCCGCCGACGTTGCGCCGTCGTCGATGTATACGGGAGGGAGGCTGCGGCTGCATCCACAGCACCGGCTACTCTTCTTCTCTCGTCTCCGTCTTCTTTTGGAGAATTTATTGTCGCTCCTGGTAACTTACCACGGTGTGCTCGATTTACCGCAAGATTGCGTCTTCACGAGGACTACATAGATCGTGCTTTTTTTCTTGATTACTGTAGTTAGTTAAATTTCGAGTTTACTATCGAGAGAAATCTCTAACTGCTTTGTCTTCGTTCGTCCCGGACCGTAGGAAAGTAGTCGTTTGTCTCGTTTTCGTCGCCGGGAGTAAATCTTCAGCGTGATGAATGGCGGGGCAGCAGCTCGTCACGCGATGCTCCTCGAGGAATACTGAGAAAACCTTCGATCGGAGATGCTTCGACTTGTTTTGGGAACAGAGCATCAATTCAAAAGCTTTGGCGTAACATCCCTCGGGAACTGACGTCGTCGTCATCCTCATCGTCGTCGTCGGTCGGAGGGGACTCACTCGGCGAAGCCGGCGGGAGAGCTGGAAAGCCGGAGAAGCTGCAAGACTGGGAGAAACTGCGAGAGAGAGAGAGAGAGAGACCAGGAGGCTAGAAACCGGGCAGGGAGGGCCCCGAGAGTGCGCGCACGGTAGGGGCAAGAGAGGACCTTGGCCTTTTCGCGGGGCAAAAATAAAACCTGTTGACACCGAAGCTCTCCGCGGACGCAAGAGACTCTATCTCTCTCTTCTTTCTCTCTTTCTCATTCCTTCTCTGTCTGTCTCGTCTGTCCTCTCCTCCTTCGTCCCTCAACGCGCATATATTCGCGAAAGCGCGTACGTGTGCGCGCGCAAGTTGACGATCGAAAAGAGAGAGAAGACAGAAAGAGAGAGAGAGAGAGCGAAAAAGAGAGAGGAAGAGAGGAGAATTGAGAGAAAGAAAGAGAAGAACGTACGCAATGAGTTATCCGAATTGTCTTCCGATCCTTCCGTTCCCAATTAAAATTCACGGATGATTAGTTGGTGAATTGCAGTAAAGTGCAAATATAATACAATATGTTCAGCGAGCTTTTATCCAACAAGCGGATATTTATAATTCGCGATATTTAAAAACTAATGCAATCATACAGAACTGTAACTGCACTTCAGCGTGTGTGATTATGTGATAGATTCAGTAAATCGATGACAATCGATAATGATTTATATGTACGACGTTATGTGAAGAGAAAAAGAAAGGAAGGGAAATACACAAGTTGCGTAGACAAGGCGCAGACAATAAGAAGCAGCCTCCGGTGATCTTACCCTCCCGAATACATGTATGCGCGCACATACAACACACCCACACACCCACACTCCCACGTCGCACGATAACCCCTTGTTTATTAAGATTCTCCTCTTACCAAAAGGATATACACGTAAGGGCGTGTAAGTTATCCCCTCAATTATTTCAGTTCTACCGAAATAATATATCATTATTAAGTCCGTGTGTAGGCGCGCGAATTGAATATTACAATGAGACAACCGGGGTGGAAAGAAAGCAATTTTGTCATAAGAACATCGACTAAATTCGGAGAAAGGAAGAGAGAAACAGAGAGAAAGGAAGAAAGTACACGCATATATTTCGCGCCCCATCAAAAGTTTTCGGATTCCAATAACCGTGACAGAAAGATTCTGTAAGGAATATTTGCGAATTATTTGCGGTAACAGATACGATCTTCGAGTAACGCAAAGTTCTAAAAAAAACTATGTGGCAAAACATTTGTTTATAATATAATAGGCATTATGCGTTATATAAATGCGATGTCAATTATTTATCTATTTTTATAACAAATAACGTCTTCTTTTATATTTCCGTATGTATGTCTGTAAAACACGATTAATTGGGTATTTAGGGTGCGCGAAAGCGGTGAAGGTTGAACTCTGCCTGCATTAATTTCGCGGAAACGCACTTTAAGCAGAGGAACGTGGCTCTTTCGCGCTCGTACGCAACGTACGGTGGAAAGAATATCGCGCACACCTGCGCGATCGAGCATCACGCACAATGGCACACACAGAACGGGTACACACGCACGAGCGTACGTATAGCGAGCACGCGCAGGTGTGTGCACGCGCGCATCGCATACGCTACGCACGTTCACGCACGTATATGCGAGTGTGTACGGAGAACTTCCACGGGGATAGAGTACCCACGTCCGTCTGTCTCGTCCTCGGCTAGACAGCCCATAGACGGCGAATGGCTTTCGCACGACACGCGGATTGCGATTGCGCCAATGAAACAGCGTGGGACGTTATTTCCGCGAGATAAAAAAAAGATCATAATTGAATGAGCAAGTGTATACAAATTCTAAAAAAATAACCAAATGTCACTTCAATGACAGATTGCACAGCCAGTTTGACCGGTTGACTTTTCTTTAGCGAAAACATTGATGTTGTAGTTATAGATACTATAATTAATTTCTCTCTCTCCAACTATAATTTCTAACTTCTATAGAGATCACAATAAGAAATACACATGTATGTTTTCATAATTAAACACTATTTTTATGTAATTTTAAACAAAAGTTCGATCTGAATGTAATTTTTAATTTGATATGTAAATAAGAACAAATGTGTGTTATGGCCAATCAAAGGCTTACATAATTTCACTAAAAAAAATTTGCAAATTCTTAGAAGAACAATATGAAAAAGTATATGTAAAATTTTTCACGTATATGAAAAAGACAGAAAGAGCACGTTTTCTAATGAACATCAAACAAGTATTTCTCTTACACAGTAGTAGTATGTAAAAATATAATAATCCTGAAATATTACAACAAGAAATAACTTTACATGAGTTTTCGCAAAATTGCGTATTCTTTAGCTCTGTAACTATTTTGTTCCTGCTTTTTCGAATAAACTAAATAATTAAAAAGCTTTAATGAGATAACAGAAGTTATTCTCGAGTTTGATATATGGTTCAGTTTCAACGAATCTGTTATAAACTTTGCAAGTGTCAACAGAGAGAGGCTACAAGATATTGCGCGAATAATTAGCAAATTATTAATATTTTACTCTTTTAAAAAACAATCTTTTCGATTGTGTTTGAAATCATCTTCAATTAAAGATAGATTAATTCAGCAAATTATGAAATATTATATATCCTCTCTCTCTATAATTATATTTCTAAAAGAACCGCCGAAACACAGCATCAATTTATGTGAAAGTATATATAAAATTAAATCAAAATTAAAATTATCAAATGTTTACACGAAATATAACGCTGTCAAAGTCATCACAAATACGTTACGATTCAACAACGGTGGGATAACATCATGGGATACATTACCGGTTAATTAAAAAACTACATACTATATTTTATTATTCTTTTTCTTACATCTTTCTGTTCTTTGTGTCTCGAGGATTGTCATATATTATGCGTGTGGAAAAAATACAACTGGAAATTCAGGGTCAAATAAAAGCGCCCGTTGCGTCGTGGCGCGCACAGGCGTTGCGTTGCGTTGCGTTGCGTTGCGTTGCGGTGCGGTGCATCGTGCAGCCGCCATTTGGAAAGGAAACGCTCGGCGAAGGGGGCAGGGCCAAACGACCGTGTCGGAAAAATTCTCATTTGGGTCCCGGCCAATGGTAAACCGGCGCGCGCGTGTGTGTGTATGCCATGCGATGAAGAAAAACTCTCGTAGGGAAAGGGTCGTGCATTCGACTGGTTTCCAGACATGTCTGCACTCCGTTGTTATAACAGCAAACGCATCTGCACCGTATAATTCGGACGTTAAAAAAAAACAAAAAAACGAATGTAAAATCCAAATGTAAGAACTGGAAAAACTCGACGAAAGCGTGAGACATTGCGTTCGCATGTATGATGTGAAAGGACGAAAGAGAAGGGGGAAAAAGGGGGAAAGATCGGTCTCGAAGGAAGGTCTCTTTCGGGCCCATTGAACGCCGGAAAAATCCTCGACAGCGGCGGTCAAAAAGGGGCCCCGCCCAAACAAAAAGCCTAAGAACGCGACAAAATGGTGGCAAAGTCGCGATAATTTAACGCTTTTTTGATGAAAGCGCGAAAAATACAATTAACGATGGAGAACACGGCATCAGTGAAGGGGAAATTAAATCGAAGGTTTCTTAGCCATTTAAATCTGTACGCTTGTACACGACAGACTAACAATGAATGAAATTTTGTATTTCTTACGAATTAGCAAGGAAATTGTATCGATTAAAAAGATAAAGAACACCCATATGCAGATTATTTGCAATAATTTTGTAAACCTACATAAGACTATTTTTGTTTTTACGTACTTATATCGATTCTAAAAAAAAAAAAAAGAAACTAACGATTTTCCGACTCTCGCACTCGCGCGCGATTGCGAAACGCAAACACTACGGAATGTAGTTAAGATTCATTTGAAAACTATCAATTAACGGAACTGCTTATGAACTGCAAACCGCGTGTCACTGTTAGAACGAACAGGAGTTCAAAGCCGAGGTCGCGAAGGCGCGCGCAACGATGACAGAATGGGCCGGCACACGACTGTGACCTTCCGCGATTTGCGATCTCGTTAGCTTCAACCCAGTACACTGCCCTCACGTTTCTCTTCAAACATTAGATACGACCGAGCGTGTGTCGATATATAACACACAAGTGCAACACAAGATAAACGTGCGCGATAACTAATCGTCGTTAATTTTCTTTCCTTATCTCGACTACTGAAAATTTTACAAGGCATTGGGTTCTCTGCAATTACTATATGCAGCTGGTGTTTTACTCGCGTGCAAATTTTAAAAATTCCACCACTATTACGGCTAATAGCATTTACGTTGCACTGGTTTCCCGTCTAGTTCACAGACGTTGATTTTTGCAGTACAAGGCAATGCGTAATGTTGAACAGTGAGAATAGTAATTTTACTTCGAAAAAATATAAAAATCGGAAGAGAGAATCGTGCTGTCAAATATATTATAAAAATTAAAAAATAATTATCTCTCTAAATTTGACAGACTAACGATGATTGAGGCTCGAGTGTTTTTACGATATTAAATTTCAATCAAACCGTGTTTAGGAACCGTTTTTTAGGAAATATCAGACATAAAATTCAGATTACTTTTAGTAAATTTTTTTTTCAACACCCAGCGAAGAAGTACCTATATACGAAACGTGTAATTTGGCAAAATTTGGCCAAAATCGAGTTTTCTCTGATTTTTAGTTCTTGCTTCTTTTTCACGTGAAATATACATCAGCTGGTTGTCAAATGACTCATTACTACCTACTCCTCACTCACACTGTAATGTGTTTTAACAGTCGGGCGTGCATACTTGATCGCACACTGTACGCGAAACGTTAAACGGAGGTTGGTCTCTCGACGGCGCGGGCAATTCGCTTAGCTTAAGAATTCGCACTAAAGTGTCTTTTTTTTTTTTTTACCTTGTTCACTACATGGTCCTCTTGAAAACGTTCCACCGTGGACGTCGACGGGGATACAACATCCGAGCATTGGAAGTTCGCCTGTCAGTACACGAATCGAGCGTGCAGGCGGGGAAGTGCGACGTCGACGAGCATTTATATGTATATGTATACATATATATATCTATATATATGTATATACGTGTGTATATATCCTATATATCTATCGGACACCGTCGGGTTCTCGTTCGTACCGTCAGGTCGCCGCTCTCCGAGAGAGATCACTGCCCTCACGCACACCCGAAGCTTTCTCTCGTTCCTTCTCGTGTGCGGACCGCAGGGGCCAGTAACGTATCGCGAAACAGACGAACCACTAACCGAAACCACTGCCGATTCGCGCGCGCACCACGATGAGCACGACGGGCACGATCACGACGGCGAGAAAACGACACACGTAATCAGCCGAGCCGGCGAGATGACAGCAGACCGTATGTACGCGCGATTTCCGGTCTGTCGCGAACGCCCGGCAACGGCGAAGAGAGAAAGACAGATATAGAGAGAAAGATGAGAGAGACAGAGAGTATGTGTGTGAGAGAGGATGAGAGAAAGAGAGAAAGAGAGAGAAGCACAAGATTCCGGATCACGGAACGGGTTAAAACAGAGCAGACGGAACGCGAAGAGAAGTCGAGAGAGAAAGAAAGACAGAGTGCCCAACGCTCTCGCGACGATGCAAATCCGGAGTCCGGGATGAACGGTATCACGCACAAAGACCGGCGAATTTTCGCAAATCCGGCGGAACTGCGTTGTCACGAGAACTTCCGGAGCGGTAAACGAGAGCGCTCGCGCAAAAAAAACCTGAACGGTCAAGACGGCACGACGCGCACACGAGACTTTTCGCGGGTGGTCGCCCCTCTGGTGGCAGCCGGCGAGACGACCTCGCGAGACGGTTCTTACGCGAATATCGCGCTCACGACGGCGGCCGGACGAGGCGGCGGCGGCGGCGGCGGCGGCACGTCGACTCCACGACTCCGACCGACTCCGGCCGACTCGATTTTCGCCGGCCGTCCCTCTGTCACCACCCCCTCTACGCTGGTTCCGTCGATATTAGCGCGTATATGTGTACACTCGAGCGTGTTAATTGTATCCGACGCGCAATGCACATCCAACAAGAGGGGAGAAAGTCAAATGTTTTAATAATATTCAATAAAAGAGTATTCTCTTTCATCGTCTACTGTCTTTTCAATGAGAGAAAGGTCCGCGGACCGATGCAAATTCGTCCGTTCTGCGCATCGCCCTATCCTCCACTATCCTCACTCTACAACCATTGGCTGTCAGCAAATGTTTCGCTAATTCCGCATGCAACGCTCTCTCCACTTTGCCCACTATTCCACCCCTATGCGCAGACCTTTCTCTCATTGAAAAGACAGTACGTAATTATTTAACATAATCTAATTAATTAATTTTTCCTCACAAGAAAAAAATTATTCATAAATCGTGTACAGTAGAAACGCAAACGCATCGCGTAGCATTTAATGCATTTCGATGTACACGCGTTTTTTTTTTTTTTTTTTTTTTTTCAAACGTTTTGGAGAGTGAGAACGAAGAATTATGCGGAAAATGTCGAGAAAAAGATAGGAGAGAAAGAAGACGAAACTCGATATTTACTTGCATCATACATACGTGCATAGTGTGCATGATCCATGACCGAAGTAAGCAACGGCGGACGATTTGCGAGCTGACGCAATGTCGTCGCCATCTGTAGGATACTACAGGAACGTAATTTCGCGAATCGATCGACTTGCGAATTCTGGCCCGCTTTGAGGGAAGGAGGGAATGGCAAATTCGCACGGACGTTTTGCAATAGAAAGAAATGATGAAATACCAGTCGGAAGGAAAATTAATTTTACCGATTGCGACTTTCATTTCATCAGATACAAAAAGTTTTTAAATTATATTGACGTGTATATTTAGAATATAGATTTTTATGCAATACTTTCATTTTTTCGTGTATTGTACGACTTTTTATTGACACGTGTGTATTATATATACGTATAATAATATATATATATTATATTTGTCAATATATCGAATATATTATTTTATTATTTCCTCTTCTTTTCATAAATTATAATAAATAACTCTTGACTCTCTGTGATTATATTAAACAAAATATTTTACAAAAGTAAATAGCTATATATATATGTATAATATATATATATGTGTCGCCACGTGTTTCAATGAAGAGTGACAGAGATGTGTTACTACTTGTCTATTCAAAAGTAACTAGACATCTGAAGCACTGTATTTATAATCTTTGGCGACTCTTACATTATTGTACTTCTTTATTCTCTTCCAAATTGTAACAGTGCAGGGGGTTCTTCATGCGAGTAAAGCAGTAAATAAATACATTGTCCTATTTCAAACACATATATATGTGTGTGTATGTGTGTGTATACATATGTGAGTGATCGCAAACTTAATCTGTCAAAACACAGTACAGTAAAACGAAATAAATAATTTCATACACAGATGCGAACATATGCAGAAACGATTTTTTTCCGTGTTAAGCATTGTATGTCAATTACAACATACATCGAATCATCAATTATCTCGAATTACGAACATGATTTTTTTCTTACGAAGAAACATTACGTATACGCGACATCTCATATCAAGAAACAGTATGCTGCAGGAAGAGACACAATTATCGCCAACAAGGTGACAAAGATGATTGCCCATAATGGGAAAATCAAAAGCGACCCCCTTTTGTTTCTTTCAGTGTTTAGTCGCTTTTCAATACGTCCAGAAGACAGTGTTTACTAGGCTGAAGTTGAGGTATCGAGAGAAAGAGAGAGAGAAAGAGAGAGAGAGAAACAGAGAAAGAGAGAAAGAGGCAAGATGGTTGTTTACTCTCTAGGCATGGCGTAAGGTTACAAATGAGAACTATGAGGCTGTTGTTCGTAAAACAGTACATAGGCTTCACTGGAAACGACCGATCGTGGCGACACGACAGACACCCGGCTGTCATTATACTCATGCCATTCTCCCGAGTACGGGTGCTTGCAGTATGCGGTGTAGTGACCAGAGTACGTAGTACCCGAATGATTCGCGACACCGTACAGATTGTACGTACATCCCGGAACTCTCGGGGCGGCAAAGGCACTGAGATCCAAACCCGTCAAGGGAAAGTCCACCATCACGTTCAGCTTGCCGCGGAAGCGCTCCATTGGAGAAAAACGTTTCAAGTCTAAAGAGTAATGTTAAGGAAAAAAAAATAACATCTTATTGATATTCAGTTTAATTTAAACTAAATTTAGTTTAAAATTGAACTAAATTTTGCAAAATTATTGAGATCAGAGATCATGCAGTGTATTCTGTAATAAATAATCATTAATTTTGCAAAACAAAAACTCTACATTTTTCATATTTTCTTTCGTTTGTGTAATTTAAAATATGTAACTTTGAAAAGGATACGAATAACCAATATCTTCGGGAATTTCTGTATGCTGAAGCTCTTAGTACATTTTCTTCTCATTTGACACTTGGAACATGTCGGTTTTTCGTCGCCATCCATTACCTCTTCTCGAGTGAAATGCTCCAAACACTGACTCAGCTTCACCGTGCCACTTCTGGCCGGTATCGGTAAACTCAGATCCCAGAATGGATCGAGTGTGACTGATACGTGATCGCAAGAGGTGCAATGTAAAGACGAACGTAATTGCCCAACGAAAACGTCGACTATCATACTGTCCTCACTACGAAGATATCTTTTCCAACTTTCCACAGCTTTCTGCGTATCCCTGCATAGGAGAAATAATAATATCAAATTTACAATGTAAATCAAATGTGCGATAAATGTGCATTTTATAAACGGCCGACTTACGTGTAACTATCGGGTATATCTCCGTGTATAGGTGGTAGCTTTGTGGTGACTCTATTGACATCTTCGTGTAAACCCTCCAGCAAGTATCTGAGAAACTCTTGAGCGTCCTGCTGACTGTAGCCCATGAAACGCGGTGCGAATCTTTGTATTTGCGATTTAAGCGCGGTGGTGTTAACTACGTGATCACCGCCCACCTCCCACAATTCGTGGATCACTTGGCTGAACGCTTTGATCAGAGCGCCCTTCATGCTGGACGTGCTGGAGTTTATGTCGGCTAGGTATTGTTCGTTCAATAAATATTCCAGCAAAGGTCTCGTATTGCTCAAGCATTGGATTACACTGTTCATGAAACACTAAAACACATCACGCGTACGTTATAACGTCAGTGAAGAATACTTCTTATTTTTTCACGCATTTTCTTGCTCTCGAATCATACTCACTGTGTTTCCAATATTTCGCAAGCCGTTTAAACCACATCGTTCGTCGTGATAAACCTGGCGGCTACGGCCCGATCTGTTAGTCGGACTTCCTTCCTGAAAATCAATGAATCATTGTTTTACACGCGAACGAATCGTTACATAACTATCGTTAATTACAATGTAAACGGGAACGCACGTAGTCTGTACATTTTTGCGATTATTGTCGTCCTGAATCGTCTTTTTCGGTAAAACGTCTGACAATGATCTCGATCGAAGAAAGTGTCAGAAATTGTGCTCGATATAGAAAAGCTCAAGCGTTTCGCGGGATAGCAAAACAACAAACTTACATACAACACAATAACAGTGTGAAAACGCATAGATTTTAGTAACATTTGGTTGAAAGGGGATAAACTTAATTTGATAAACGCTTTGATTTTATAAGCGATAAAATACTGATCGTAATCGATAATTAACACACTCAGCAAAACACTTTTACTCTCTCAATCCTTCAAATACTCACCTGTGAGTTTACAACTGGAGACTGAACAATACGCGAAACGACAGGCTGTAGTATTACTGAATTATTAACGCGCGCTGAATTAATCTTCGGCAAGACACGTTTGAATGATGTCAAAGGTGTCGCGATACCGAGGAAAAAGGCATAAGCGACCACGAGGGTTATCACTGTCCATAGACACCACAGAGCCCATTCTATCAATTGGACGTGAGCCAGTTTACACGGTTATACGCGTGTGACTTCGAAACAGGAACGTCTCGAAGAGATTCACAGTTAGTGCGACACATCCGTGCGGAAACCGCATTGTCATCACACCTTTACATCACATTTAGTAACACATCATAAATATATAACTTAATGATCACGAACATTTACGAACAAAGTTGCAACTATTTTCTATCTCGCATTTGAATTTTGTTTTACATCGGCGTTCATATCATTATGAAGTTTCAATAAATCAAAAATACACTAGAGATGATCTTTTACAAACACAAATCTGCATATCAACATCTGCATATTAATCGGGCTACAAGAACTTGGAACTTTCAAATAATGTGTGCAACGATAAACAACTCGCGAAACAACTTTATTTAAAAAGAAACGGTTTACGACAGCTGTTCGAGTTTCTCTCATCTTACGTTTTTTTTTTCAATTAATGAATACAATCTTGACAATGTCGGTGATAATCTTCGTGCAGACTCAGAGTCTGCGTAATTACAGGTAGTCACGAAACACTGTGGCGCGGACTATCGACGACGATGTGTGGTTCTAATCCGCCAGAGAATTCGAGAAAGAGAGCTCTGGGCTATTAATAAAACACAGCGATGCCCGCGACCCAACTATGAAGAGACTCTAGTTGGAAACGGCGAGAGGGCAAAGAGATTTCGTAATCGGGATGACAGGAAGGAAATGAATCGCACGCGGCGTAGTACAGTTCTTTTTTTGTATCGAAACACATCGCTAAGAGTTTATGCGTCAACAAACATATCGGAGGTGAAATTATATAAACATTACTAGGAATTTTTTTCACAGTCCACGGATTTTTTAATTATACGCAACGCACTTATCATAGATTCGCGAAAAGGATTTTACGAGCACTACAAGATTTGCCTATCGAATCAATGATCTCCTTTCTCTTATCCTTCTTGATTAGATAGCGACAGATTTTTATCTATACAAAAACACACGTTTTATACTCACGTCTTTGACTATTGTCGTTAAAGCCCGCCGTTGTATGATTATCGATTTAACATTTCAAAAATACAGGTCACGGCACAGCATTGTGATTAAGCAATAGCAAATTATTAATAAAACCTATCACAAACAACAGATACATGTACACAAAAGCAATTACTGTTAAAGACTTATTAAACATCAAAAACAAAATTTTTATGCTGTACCGTGACGAGAGGAGAAATTATTTCCTTTACACTCACGTATTGCTCGTTGACAGCATCGTAAAAACTTTGATGCGCCGTAGATGTCGGCGAGGATGTTAGATTGCCGGTCGTGCTGCTGCACGCGGCGCCCGAGAAAAGACCCGATTGTTCACCTCGTCTTGACGTCGAAGGGACGGATGGGTCGTCGCCGTGCGTAATAGATGGTCTGCCAGCTACGGTATCAGTCGGTGGTGATTCCAAACTACTGTCATCCGAACTACTGGACAGACACGACTTTCTCTCCTCCTCGTCATCCTCGGGAATGTCGCGGTCGTTTAGACGATGGGATGGTAAGAACACGAACGCGCCAAATGTCGGCTCGTCGCCGGCGGCGCCGCGTGTTACCTCGTTGCTCGTCGAGATCCTGGCTTCCTTCTCTTCTTCTTCCTGCTGCTCTGTTGTTGTCTTGTCCTGAACGTTGTTATTGATCAGCAGTTCAGTGTTATGAGGATTAGTTGTGAGGTTAGTTAACAAGTCAATGCTACTAACACCGATAAAACTGCCACCACCACTACCGGCGGTGGCGGCGGCGGGAGAAAGAAGGTTACGCATAGCGGGTAAGACAACCTCGTCCGGTCGGTGGTGGCTGCGCTGTTGATAGAAGCGGCGATGGCAACTGTTGAGATTATCGTCGTTGTTTTTGTCGTCGTCGTTCTCGTCCACGTTTTTGTCGTCGTCGTTGTTGTCACGCGTGTCGTTGTTGTTCACGCCGTATCCGCACGCGATGTCCTCGCCGATGTCGTCGTGCCCGATGTTGTCGCCGATGTTGTTGCCGTTGTTGTTATGCTGATCGTCGTCGTCGGTAATGTCCTTACTATCGTCGTTTTCGTCGTCGTTCTCGTCGTCAAAATTTAGTTTATGAGCAACGAGATGAGGATCGTCGATAGCGGTCGTTACCTCGGCGAAAGACGCGGCGTTGTCCGCGCGTGCATGTCCGATGGTGGTAAGCACCGTGCTGCCTGTAAGCGGTCGCCTTTTGCCGGATCTTGACCACAGATTAGTTGTCGCAGGAGACGACGAGGAAGACGACGAGGATAGCGAAGACTCCGGCCGGGGATCCCTGCGCTCGACTTCGCGCTCGTCACCACCGTGCAGCTCGCTCAGAGACGACGACGTCGAACGATGCTTCCAGTGATGTGCGCTGCCGCTCGCTTGCTGTTGACGTTGAATACTCGGCACATAGCCGGCTGGAGAATACCTGCTGATGATGTCGGCGGTCGCGTCGATGTTGTTACGCTCTCGCGACGAGCCGATCGACGCGCTCGATGTGGACGAGACGTATCTGCCGTTGCTGCTAGTACTGTCGGCGTTTGTTGTTGCTGACGCGACGCCGCTGCTGCTGCCGCCTGTTTCGCTGTACGTCGACGATGAGACTGACCTGCGAAGTAACATTTAATGTAAAATTATTGCGGCCATTGCGCGTTTCAACAAACCGGGCCCGCCGCCAAGGGATGATGCTATCCCTACCGCAATCTCGTTATGCAATGCGCACAAAGTTATAGAGACGGTTGTATTCCTCGGTATCTCTGGCGGGGCTCGCTCGCGCGCATACTCGTGATACGAACGTTTACGCCGCCACTAAAGCGATTGCAGCGGAACTGCTCTACTTCTCGAGGTTTGGAGGTTACTAAATCAGACCCCGCGACACCCTTCACGGAGGCGTGACAGGTCTCTCGGAAACACGCCTACATATTTAAATATAATTCTCTCCGGAGAACCCGCGACACACAACCGAATTCAGGATGAAATGTGCAACTGAACCGTGTCAATCTGAAGAGAGAATGCAAGTGTGTACGGCGGAGAGTGCATCTTCTTAAAAAAGCCAAGTTTCTCGTAAGGTCAAGGTCCATTCGATGATTACATTCCGTAGCGCGAGCGTGCTTATTTAAAATCGATAAATATGGCTGCATGCTCGCGCTCGATAGCGATAATAAGCGCGAGTGTCTCGAAAGTGCTTCAACCAGATGTATTTCGTTTGCGCGCCGCGTAGTTTTTCATGCGGCGTCCACACGGAGGACACAAAAGGACAGCAGGATTCGCTCTAATTAATGACACTGAAAAATGGATGAAGCTGCTCTGACCCGGAATAACAGGTAGCAGACTCAACACGATCCGGTTTATGCTTGACCTCGACCTTTACTACTGTCGGGCTAATGCCAGTTACCTAGGTCAAACGCAAGAACGGGAGCGTGCACATCAACTCGTCTTAGTAATTGAATTACAACGACGCGAACAGTAAGCGGCGTCTTATACTCTCTCCTAAACAAGTGCAAGACAGGAAACACTATCGTGCTATGGTTAGAAGAACTGAGATTTTTAATTCAGAAAATTGAACTCAATACATCTCCCCAAATTAAAAACAAATAATTTGATAAACAATTAATAGACTTTTTTGAAACAAATAATTTGATGCTGGTTAGTATCATACGCCTGTTAAAGACAGTTCAATTCTCAATTACAGATAATTTCTCGGATGTCTCGAGTTTGTTTGGCAATCTCGTTAGTCTTTTTAAAGTCTACATCCTATTTCGAAGATCGCTCACCTTGCAGGTGAGCAGTTGGATCGACTGTACTCCGACGAATATTTCCTGCGGATGCTCGTGCCGGTAGAAGTCGACGAGTAGTAGCTGCGGAGTCGATCGAGTATGAAATACACGCTTATAGATACGATTCTGATTTGACTAATTTTAGAACGGCAATTAATATCAGCAACACGTTAACCTTTCAGCTATCGGAAATCTTTACTTTTCCCGCGTGCCGCAATTAAGAATCTCCAGTTCAACCGCTGAAACAGATTCACCGGTCGAGGAAAACGACTCGCGATACTTCCTGTACTTGTTTCTCGTGCATTCAAGAGACTTTCAATTGTTAGATTTTGTGCGGATCGAGGTAGGAAGCAAAAAGCATTGTTTAGCGTAATTGTACGGAGCACGCTCCTCGACTGGGAATCCCATCGTTGAATCGAGTTTCCACTTTCTCCACGTCGTTAACTCACGCGACAGAAGTAGTCAAACGTTTGTTGCGCTCGCAACCGATAATTGCCGCTAATCTCTCCCTGTCACAGTTCTCCGTCGAGTATTCTCGGCGGACACTGACCTGCCCGAGCCGCAGTAGGATCGCCTGTACTCGGAGGTGATGTAGTTGGAACGCAACCCCGAGGACGATGTGTAGAAGTTGGTTGGCCGGTCGAGCAGCGACGAAGGGACGGTCGAGCGGTATGTGTTCAACTTGGACGTGGTACCGCCGATCCCGGATGTGGTGGTGCTGCTGCTACCGGCGCTGCTCGAATATCTACGGCTGGGCGAGTGCGGCGCCATCGGGCTGGTGCTGTACGATAAAGCTACAGCACCCGCTTGGCCGCCGCGATGATACGACATTGCGTCCTGCGGTCTCTGTCGGTCGCCGCCGGTCTCGTCGAGCTCTTCTACCTGGGGCCTGAAAGTCATTTTACTGCACTATTCTCAGGCGAGATTCTAAAAAAAAAAAAAAAATAAATGCACGAAGCGACATTTTATTAAATGATGTTACAGACTGGTCTCGTGATTTTTTCGGAGTACTTTTGGAACGAATTTCGTTTTCCGCGCGATTTCAAGATACAGAGGTTTTCTTGCGGGAACGTGAGAATCCGATAATGATCGCCCGAGCGATCGTTACTATCGATAATTGCTTCCCGCGTGATATAACACAGCCTTCGCGACGCATTTGATAATCATAAAAGTCTGCGAACGAGTAGCGAACACATTGTGTTACCTCGCGGTAAGTTGCAGCGCAATATCGCGGGCTTAATTCGAGCTTTAGCTTTGACCTCGCCCCGCGTCGAGTGTATCGCCTTACCTTGCCCTCTTTTTCCGCGAAAACAGTCGAGAGAATTATTAACAAGAAAGACGCTACACGTCGGTCCATCCGAGGCTGATCGCGTTATAACAACATATGTATGGCAAACTCGCACGAATCGAGGAACGTAAATTTGTTCTCGACTTCGTAAAACCACGAGAACGTTATCAGCGCTTTGCGAAGTTCAGCAACACCGATTTGTGTGCATTTCTTCCCTTTCCTTTCCTCCCTCTCTTTCTTTCTTTTTTTCTTTCTTTCTTTCTCTCTTTCTTTCTCTCTCTACTTAAATTAATCCCAACAGATAATTTCGGCGGAAAACGCAATTCTGAGTCGAGTGTCGATGGCGCGCGCGATTTTGACGCCCGACGATGATTTTTCTCGCGATTTGGCAACCGTCCCACTTTTCACCGGAATCCGACGCGCAGTAGAGAAACCAAGCCGAGAATCCAATATAAACCCGTGTCGTTTCGGATTTCGTTGAAAAGCCGTGGCGCGGTTACACTTTCTGTAATACTTCGTATTTCACTCTTCTCGCTGAAGCGGCACGACGATATATATTTTGCAATGCTCGGTAAAAATAAAAATACTTGCGACCACACGCCGTTATTATTTGCAGTATGAATCGAGATAATTAACACGCTAATCTCGCGTAAAAATAATACAAATGTGAGCGAGAAAGATATCTTGTTGGTTTTTCGATCGACATCGCGCGTGTGTATGTACTGACACGAAAACGCACGCAACAAACATACAAACTTCGCGAAAAAAAAAAGAATCTCTACAATTTTTTAAGATAAACGTAAAAATAATAATAATATATATTGTCTTTGTTGATGCTCTTAAAGAAACGTGAAAAGAAAGTTGGAATAGTCCCGCTAAAGCGGTGACGGATCAATTCGATGACCAAGAGAAGAGAAAGATTTGTTTACGTAAATCGAGAACAGACTGTCGAACGCACACGGTGTCGTGCTCGTGACTCTGCGATAAATTACTGGCCGCACTCTCTTACCTCGTCGGTACACGTGTTCGCAACAACGGCGGTGAAGCCGATAACGCCATTACATAACCGTATAAGGGACAATCGAATGAAAATGACGTAACCAATTTCACGAGATTAATTCATTACAACATGCGTTACACACTAGTTTCAATATCGTGTCGTCGCTTATACACTCAATAATTTTTAACCAATGGTAAAATTAAAAAAATTGTTCAAATTATTAAACTGGTTTTGTTTTTAAACTAATTTAATTATCTGCATTTTTCACAATGACGTTGCGCGCTAAAGTTCACTTTGCTAATCTTTATGAGGTATCAAATACCCATCTGTGATAACAGGATTTTATGATCCTTTTATCTCAATCGCGATGACATTCCAAGTTTCAAGAGAGAATAAGATATGCACATAAAAAGTTGTCTTTGGATTGCAAATGGATTAGTGAAGATCGAAAGATTAATATCCAATATGTCCTATCAATAATTCTTTGTTATGTATACGCAAACAACAAAAATTTGAACGAATTCGGATTCCGTGACTGGAGCAACTTACAATTCAATTAACTTACATAATACCTAACACGTGAATTACAACACACACAAACTCGCGCGTTATTAATTAATTCGACAGCAATTTATCTCCGGATGACTGCGCGTTTATCTTACACGGGCGTTTGTGCCGCAAGGTTAAAAAAGAAAAAAGTAGTTCAAGTACTCACGCAATATGCACGTATTTAGACGCACGAAGATCGTTCCAAAGCGCGCACAGGTGTAAGAATGTGAATCACGAAACACTCTACTGTGCGTTAACGAAGAATTGATTGAAAAAGTTCGTCACTTTTTCCCTGCGTATAAAGAAGAAAACTACTAGAGGAGGAAATATAATCACACGCGAGCAGCTTACGCATTAAAGATCGATTCGTACAAAGATAGAGAAAGAGGATTGCTTATACCGGCGACCTTAAGGCTTTGTCGAGAGCACGAGTAGACTATGCGGGCTAATCGATATCCCATCTTCGTCGAAGGGCACAAAACGAAATATATAACAGCGAGACAGAGCCGTGTTGTTTGTATATTTCTGCTGCTAATTACTAAATTAGATCCACGATTCCAAAGATTTGTACAAATGCAATACTTTACGTGGGCGCGTTTTAAAAACTCTATCCTGAAGCGCTCAGACTATAAATAAGATAATATACAAGTCAACACGTACATACATTCACGATACATAAAAATAACTTTGCGATATAACAATCTTGTTAATAGCTTTCAAATTTTTCTTGTAATTAAAAAAAAGAGTAATAAAATTGCTGAAACATAATTAAAAACATTAATAATCATCGTCCGTTTATATTTGTCCAGTACGACAATGCATATATGATTGGCGCACGCAGTTACCTGTATTAATTATGCGTGATTTGCATATTGCTGTGTAACAACAACCGACGAATTGTTACGGCAAATCGCGATAGGAAAAACTTGAACATCGCATTCGACAAGTATCGATAATAAACATCATCCCGACCGTGAATTTCATGCCGCTTGAAGCGAGGAGTGTAATGTTACTGATTGCCATTTCTCGAATATCTCATGTTGTTTGTTACGTTTTTATCTTTTTTTTTTCTCACAATTATTTGATTTTTCCAACTTTTTTCCGCATGTAAATAAATTCGAAAAAACGATAAGTAAAAAAGAGGGTATTTGCACGTTCTCTCACACAGAAATTCGAGAGAAATCCCGCAAGAGCATTGATTGATTTAATGAATCGCAGTTCGCGTGTAGGCGGATCTTTCGACAATGCGTCCGCTTTTTTCGTCACGAAACAGTTTCTCTCTTTATTTCGGACATCAATCGCTCGAGGAAAAGAGGGGAAGTGAGTATCGATATTCACGAAATATTTTTATCGAACCGACGGCCGAGGATAACCTAACTCTTCTCGTTCGATTGCGAGGCACGTTCGCGCGAGACACTATCGCGCGCAATGCGTTTGTTCCACATTTTCTCGCAGCGTGCAAATCACGAGTTACAAATATTTTTGGCGATCGTTATAAAAACACGTTATTCCAAAGCGCTTATGCGAAAATGTCGATTAGCGAAAGACAAAAAGAGAGAAACACACACAGACGTGATACATACTCAGTTGCAAATACTCACAAACTACAAAGCACTCGAAGTACAAAGAGGAATGCAGCTCGCAGGCAAAAATACGGGAATAAAAACTCTCGCCGGTCTGTCCGTCGGTTATCAAAAGTCACCCGTGACCGTGACACCTAGCAACCGCGACTCGCGTTATTTCGCACATATCTTGTACAATTGCACCTTCAAAGAACCGAGTAAGAGAGAATTTCGGAAACGCGAATCCAGCGGCGAGACTAGTTCTTGCGATCATGCCGATGACGTCACCGGGAACGTATGTTCCGAATTCCAACGGGCAACGGGAGTGAACAGTGTTGCGAGAAGTTAGCCGCGTCACCGCGGCGTACATATATACCATCGCCGCGAGCGCTCGCATGTATACATAACGTACGAAAACGCGATCGATTCACGGCGAGCTTCAGCGCATTCTCATCCGCGTAATACGTGCGCTACAATGTCGGTCCGGTCGTCATACTCGATCTCGGTATATTTACCTGTCACCGTTCCTTTTGCGCTTTGCCCGTCACTCGTTGCAATCCTAAATTATCGAACACTGCTTCGCCAGCGATGTACACGCGAACAATATGGCGATACGGAATTGCCGATTTCCGCGTTGACAGTCATCGCATCCCTCCGCGATGCGACAGCGGCGGCGGCGGCGGCGGTTGCGGCGACGTCAACGGTGGTGGTGGCGACGACAACAGAATCGTATCCTGCGCTAGCGCAGAAACACTCCGTAACACGCAATGTCATGCGCTGTTGTGACGCGCAGATATGAAACTTGCAAGCCGGAATTGACATTCGATCCAACCTTTAAGAGCTATAATACACAAGAAGACATAGTTGCATATACATAGCATAAAACTATATGGGCCAATGAGCGTTTAGCATAAACTCGCCATATTGATTTACATAAAACTATGCTAGA
>QVNV01018343.1:0-54559 GCA_014825455.1 Pseudomyrmex pallidus | reverse complement strand
ACAATTATATGTATGTCAGCGATATTTCAATTCCATCTACATGCGACTATAACAAAGAACTCATTTATATACTGCTTCATATTAATTTGTGCAAATTTCTTTGTAAAACATAAATATCAACGTATATTGCAACAATTACACGTTTCGTAAATATTTTTGTACGAATAATATTAAATTAAAATATTTTGTGATATTAATATTTCATAATATTAATTTATCATTAAATTGATACAATTAATTAAAGAAATTATATTTGGTAAATTTTTCAGATTACGTATTTATATGAAAAAAATAAAATAAATTGGCAAAATTAACAAAGAATGTGAAGTGATCGATAAACTCGTGATATATAAACTCTGTTATACCACTCTGTTATATAAACTTTGAGTCATTCCCGTGTCCCGATCTGTTTATCAATATCTTTGTCCTACTCTGCGCTGCCTTCGAAATAAGTAAATAATGTTTCCTCGATCTTTATAATCACTGCGAAATATTCCGGCACTCAAGATTATTTATATTATTACACATACCTCGCTATTACATATTTCTGATTAATATTGTAGAGATGATTAGAGTTTACAAGATATTTTTAATGTTTAAATAATATGTCGCGAATACACGAGCTTAGTAGATACATTGGTATATATGTCCAATATTATGTAGATAATTAATTTGTTTTTGAAAAATAACATCAAAATAGAAAAAAAAAAATCAAGGTGTCTCAGAACACAATTGTAAATATTTATTTGCCGCTGGCTGTTTTAATAACGATTATAATCTCAAACTGTGCTATTAGAAATATTCAGAACAAAGCGAAGTATTTACTCGGTGTTTTTACGATGTTATTTGCGTCATTATAAGTGACACAACTAATGCATCATTCTTCGATCGTTGAAAGAATCACTAGCTTGTGACACCACTACTTTTCACACAACGGCTACATGCTGTTTTTAGCTTTAAGGTCTCTCCGTGTTGTGTTTCATTTTTTTCTATTTACTAGAACATGCCACGAGCATGTTCCAGTGTAGCCACTCTTTTCACATCTCATCGAGTGTAAAATGTACATGAAACATTCTTAACATTCCGATCTCGATGGTATTCAACATCCTCGTGTAATTTTTCAGCACCGAAACTAAAAGGAAGACCGCGGAGGAAGCGTAAAAAGCGCAGCGCCTCGCCGGGTGAATCTTCTAACGAAAGCGAGGCGTCGGTGGCCTCGACGTCGAAGAGCACGCCTGCGACCACCAGCAGCAGCCTGGTGATACCCACGGTCGGCCGACCGCCCTCATCCGCGGTGCGGCGGAGCGAAAGAAAGACCAGCGCGGAAGAGAAGAAGTTTATCACGGACGTGCAGAGTTTTATGAACTCTAGGGGTACGCCGGTCGGAAAGATGCCACTGCTGGGCTACAGGCAGAGTCAGTATCTTTTTCCGGTTTTTTTGGTTTGTTTTCCCCCTCTGTAACCGATGACCCGGTCTTGCAAGACCGGAAAACCGGAGCGATTTTTTTCCGATTTTTCTCACTTCTCTATTCCGCGACGATATCCTTCCGGCCGGCCGGGGATTCGTTTGTCGGACTGCAAAGAGCTAACACACAGCAGGGTTTTCTTCCCGCAAAATTACACCTATCGCGTTATCGCGACGGATTACTAATAGGTCTCTCTTCATCTCTCTTTTTGTTCGCAGTCGATTTGTTCCTGTTCTACACGAAGGTGCAAATGCTCGGCGGCTACGACACCGTCAGCGCTGGTCGTCTCTGGAAGACAATCTACGACGACATTGGCGGCAATACGGGTTCAACTAGCGCGGCGACTATTACGCGTAGACATTACGAAAAGTAAGATGTCGAGATTTTTGTTGGAATTATGTTTGTGAGAGATCAGCGAATTTTTTTGTATTCAGAAAACGTGCTAGTGCGACAACGAAGTTGTTTTTGTAGATTGTTATTACCCTACGAAAGGTATCAGCGAGGTGAGGAAGAAAAAGAGAAATTGAACAATGAACGACGTACCAAAACCACGAGCTTATCCGAGGATTCAGATGTCAAGGAGGAACCTAACGATCTATGTCCGTCGGAAACACCACCACCTGTGGAAGCAATTTCCGCGATCACGACGTCACCTCTGCAACCAATAACGTCGGCAGCGACGACGGTAAATGTAGTTAGCAGCGAAGATATATGTATTATATTTTTCACTATTATGTAACGAATATTTTTCACGCTGTGTATTCTCCATATATTTTCAGCCTTCGCTCTCGAATGAGAAACCAAAAACCGAAACCGGCAAAACGTCTTCGTTGCGTAGCGTGCGCGTGAAGCCGGAACGTTTGAAGTCCCTGAACACAATAATCGCCAACAGTGCGACACCTTCCAGCCAGCAAGCTAATCAACTGCCAAGTCCACCGCCATCCTCCAACACATCTCTTTCAACACCCAGTAGCACACCCTCCACGACACCCACGAGCGGCACCGGTAGTCAGAGCGTCCTCGAAAGACAACTCAACAGTCCGTTAATAACTCAACAAGTTCCACCATCGTGTTCGCCACCGGGCTTGCCCGTGACCAGCGTAGCGACGGTCGTTACTCTGACACCTCCACCCGAGAAAGACATGAAAGAAATTAAATTGGATCCTAAGCAGACGACCTTACTGGCGCAGGGCAAGGAAAACATCCCGTTGTTTGGCGGCGAGAAACCGCCTATCTACGCGGAGAAAACGATGATACCGCCGGTCTCCAGGTCGCCCGAGGTAATCGACCTCGAGAACGAGAGCGACAACACGACCCGAGACAAGATAATCATCCCCAGCTTCAAGAAACGTAAGCTCGAGATTCTGCGCGAAGGTGGTCTCGAAGTCACCGCTGTCGACTTGGAAATGCGACCTAGCGTGATTCAGAGCAGCGTCACACCGTCACCGCAGCCACCGGCCACGATGAGGAACGAGGAGAAGCAATCGCCGATCTCGCCGTATTCGCATCCCGTCACGCCTAATTCCGTTCCCAAATTGATATCCGTCACCGTGACGCCCGACATAGGACACATGTTGCCCTCGCCGCAAGAGCATCTGAATCATCAGCAGCGCGGTCCGATGATCAAACAGCTACCGGCTCATCATCACAACAACAACAACAACATTATGACTAATAATAACATGATGAACAGTCGGGTGATAAATCTCGGTAACTCGAATAACACCGCGTTGTTGCAGTTGTACGCGAACGCGAATGCCGCACCGCCAACTTCAGCGGCAATCCCCTCGGCCGCGCAACAACCGAACAGTCGTTTCGTTCCGCCAAACATTTTGAACGGCAGGTTGATGCCGCCCAAAGTAACGCAATCGAGATCGATATTTATGCACAACGAAAAGACGGTTTACGGGAATCCAAAAGAAATTCTCGGCTCCCCCAAGTATCGTTCGCCACATCCGCCTCAACAGCAGCAACAACAGCAGCGCTCGCAACTCCCGCAGATGAGTGGCGGCGAACCCGGGCAAGGTGGTGTTCTCGATTTGACGCAAAAGTCCAACGAGAAACCCACGTTCCCCAGACCTAGTCTGGAAATAGTCAAAGTACCTGTAGTGCCGAGGCCTAATCCGTTGAATCTTGAAATGCGGAATGCACCCACGGCCAAAGACAAATTGTCGGACCGACCTGTTGTCGACTGTCCGAAGCGAGCACCCTATATCCCCGCCTATCAGAATGTGATCGACACTCGGACCATCGCCTCGAACAATCTCGAGATCACGTTGGTGAATCCCGCGGGTAAGCAGAAGAACAATCATCATCTGGGCGCACCGCCACACGTTCAGATACCGAGTCCACCTAACAAAGGTAACGTGATGGGAACGTTGAATAGCGTGCCGAGGAGGCAACCGCAACTACACCCGCCATCTCAAATAAATGGAAAGTACACGGCGAGAAACGAACCCGTTTCCCCGTACACGCCAAGGAAGCCGACTCATCCTGTCATACCGAACGTACCTAATCTAAATCAGCTGAATCACACCTCGAGTTCATTCCCTAGAATACAGGCGACCACGATGCATCAGCAACATCAGCAACAGATGAGCATCGACAGAAGGAAAGCGGCTGCGGAGATCGCGAGGGATCATCAACAGCGTAGAATTAGTGAGGGTGAGAAATCCTTAGCCGCACAGCAACAGCAGCAGCAGCAGCAGCAACAGCAGCAAGAATCCAGGCAGAGCGAGGTCAACCGACGGCACAGTTTACCCAGTATACCGTCAGGTTTCGTGCCGACAGTGCCGCAAGCCAATTCCACTCCTTATTCGTTGTCGCAACTGCCAAACGTGCCGGGCAAGTTTCTACCGCCGATTCTGGACCCCATGTACTATCCCACGTTTTACAACGGCTTGTTCCCGCCGCCGCTTCCGCCCACAGTCGCCGCCGCAGCGGCGTCACCGTTTCTGCCGCCCGAATTCGGCGCATATTACAAGGAACTACTTGCTTCCTCGCAACCAAGACTGACGGGGATGGCGGGGCAGTCGCCGCATCAACAGCCGGCCGCCCCAACGTCTAAGTAGACAACGGGATCTCAACATGTAGGGTTTCCGGCATAACGATAGAAAAGATGTTTCGAGTTATTTAGAGAGGGACAAGGATCCGTCGGACTTCGCTATAATTTGCGTACGAAGCGATTTAAAAAACTTGTAAGAGCGTGTCAATGAAACTTAGAAAAAGTGAGACGATTAGATTTATTGTCTACGTTGTATTGTTTTTTTCTTTTTTTATTCGATTAATAACTACAGCAACAAAGTTATTCACAGTGTTCGTTTACGATAGAGAGAAGAACGACGGTGCTGTGGATTTTCGTGCGTAATGAGACATAGTAAGGATGTGAAACTTAATCCGCGTCATACACGTGTGACATTTTTGTCGAATCGCACGAGATTCCAGAGGGTCGTCGATTATTAGAAGAAAAAAAAAAGACTCTGTGATAAAACAAAAATGCGACAATGTATTACCATTGAGAAAGGCAGTCGATGGAATATTGCCACGAGAAATCGTTATTTTTATATGTTTATTTTATGTGAGAAATTTTTATTTGCGCGCGTTTTTCAGTTTCATTTCAAATGTGAAGCAAAAGTATTCTATAAGTGTGAAAATCTTGTTTTCATTATTATTAGATGTAATAATCTTCTTACTTTTTGTTATATTTTCTTTGAGAATAAATAATTTTTTCTTTTTAACGCGTGCAGCGATTTACATATCCTTATAATATGTAACGTTTGTCGCTGATTCTTGTTTGTCGAAGTTTGATTTTCGATTTTTGTTTCGTCAAGCATATATATATATATATATATATATATATATATATATATATAATATATATATGCATATATGTACATATACATATATTTGATTTAGTTTGAATATCTCATGTGATAAATGTCGATTCGGAATAAAACACAAAAAAATAAAATTAAATTAACAAAAGAGAATTAGAAGCGAACGTTTGGCCGACGGATCATCGGATTGTATAATTTGTTCACTGTGTAATGGTAAGTTTTATGTAAAATGTATCGCTCGCGAAAACCCTATGTACTGTATAAGCTCTAGACAATTTTCATTATAATAAAAGAAAACGAAACACTCGTACACAATCACATAACACACCGATCTGTAGTCACCTTTAACGATTATACGCGCACGCTTGCAATGATATAGTAGCAGCGAACATGTACATAGTGTATATAATCACGTAAATCATTAAGCTAGGCAAAAATCTGCATTATCTTTCAATATTACGTAAGGAAGTTTAGTAAGTTTAGTAAGTGTACAGGCTGTCTTGCTCGTGTGGCCAACGATTGTCGTATCGCTGTTTCTGTATGAGAGACATGTAAACGATATATTTCACAAACAAAAATAAGGGTCTCTGATTTGTTTTTATTTCGCTCGGAGGACAGTTTTGCCGATCTTTCATCTCCTAAACACCGTGCGCCGACACGAAAGGGGAAACAGTGCGCACCCCTTTTTCCGTTTTGTTTTCTGTAGAAATTGACAAAAAAAAGAAAAACATCGACCGATTGTGTCACGCGATCGCTGCCGACCGTCGATCGAACATCGCGGGCCACTACACAACGTGTACTTCGAAAAAAAAATAAAATTTACCGACGGTATATATCCATGTTAAATGTAGACATATAGAATTTGTTCGTTTTAGGATACTCTGATCAAAAGAATAAATATGAGGATAACGTTTAAAAAATAAAAAAAAAAATAAAAAAAAAGCATTTCGCGACTCTAAGAGGTTACAGGGGAGGGAAAGATCCGTGTATTCTGGATCGTTCTAGTGAAAAATTTCAAGATTTCTATATTGATGTCTTTCAAGAATATAAATGAGTTGTTCACGTTTTTTCTCGATTGGTTCTTTCGTGATGACGGAACCAGGGCGCATTCCGCGCCGATCGCGAAAACGCGAGCACTTCCAGTGGTATTCAACGATTAAGTCGGAAAAACAAAATTTATCGATTGCAGAGCGCATAAACAAACACGAGACGGCGCTACCACTGTTGTTATTTTTGTAAAGACTGCGGCTGACTTCCGGCAAAATCAGGCACGCGGCGACGATTTGTAATCGTCGCGTTTGCTCCGTGTTGAAAAAATGGTGCTATACGACGACGAGAGAAACAAATTCTATTGTACGTCATTTTCGAAAATTTTAACGGGCGTTGGGTACCAGTGGATCTTTGGCGCGATCGCCCGAAAGAACTACGATCTTAAGATAGATCTTCACGTCCAAGTCTGATAACCGTATACAAAAAACAATTAAAACGCTAAATGAACTCTCACCGAGTTCTGGTGTATGTATAAAAAAAGTCGAATTTACGGGTCCGTTATGATTCGGTGTAATGTCGTGGGGTTCGTACAGCGGCGAAAACAAAAAAGACGAAAGAGACAGCGAAAAACGAATTATTGTCGAGTTTCCGCAAGAAGAAGGGCTTATACAAGAATACGTGCCATAACAAACTGATTAGATAGCGATTACGAAAAATCCAACAATGGCGACGGTCATTTGTATATGCTTTTGACGAGCCCCCCTTAAACAGTTTAGAAAAACTAAGAAAGGTAGACGCGAGTCGAAAATATAAAGAAATATAATATAATGTGCAAAATTCCACGTGTGGAAGATTTTTTATATATGATTTTTCGTTCACGTTCTGTTACCGCGATTGTTTGTTTTGTAAATTTTCCGAGTCCCTTTTTTATAGATGCGTGCGTGCGTGTGTGTGTGCGAGAATGTGAAATAAGTGTGTCGACAAGAACGAATGAGATATAGAAGGGAATCTTCAAAGAACGAGATATATAAAGAAAAATCTACGATCGTTTTCGTTTTTTGCGAGTTTTCTTTTCATTTTGTATACTTGATAGAGCGATTTTAGCATAACTCTCTCTTTCTCTCTATCTCGTTTTCCCACTTTAATAATAATATATATTATTATTACGCGCGATATATATAAATATTTTTTATTATATGGGCATTTCAGTTCCTAAGTTGGAAATAAAATATCTACTATAAACAGACTGTTTTTTTCTATTGCATGATACGTATGTACATGAACGAAAAGATATTGAAGATCTCTGCACGATATCCTTTTATAACAACAAATTTTTCAGGATTTTTCTCAAAACTGAAGAGATTACATACATGTAATATATATATGCTATATATGGTAGGTACATCTGTATTTTCTAGTTTATGTATATAATTGAGAGAGGAAGTACGTATAAAAGACTTTCGTAAGAAAACTTATAAATCAAGAATATTGTTAGCAACTTTGCTTTGTTGTTAATATATATTCTACAAAATTATTAGCAACATAAATATACATATATAGTATATACATATATACGTTATTGCATCGGAGAATCGCACTAAATTGTTAGCCGCGCGTTGAAATTTCAATTTTGCATAAAGCAAAGATTGCAATAAAGAATGAATGAAAAACCGATTACAAATTGAGATACTTAATTTTACTCACTGGTAAGCCCGCGCTCCTGTCCAGATATCGCTCTCGGCTACCGCTATGGCTGGATCCGCGTCCCATTGGTTGGACCGTTGACGTCGGCGCACCACAAACACACGCGTAACGACTGAAAAGCGAAGAAAAAGGTACACGGTATGCCGCGCGTATACACCGCGAAATTTAAAATCTCTTTACGGCGGCTATAAACCGATACCGCTCCTCCCATGTTTAACCAGTTTCGCGACGACGTTCAATGTTTTTTACCTCCGCGAAATTGTTCCTGTTCCGTTTTTTCCACTCGTTTTGTCTGGTTCCGTCGTCCCTTGTCTCTCGCTTCAAAACCAGTCGATCTTTTTGTTTCAAAATATATCTCGGAGTTATGCGTGTTCGTTAACTCCGCACGCGAGCACGAGATCGAGACGGACTTTTATGCGATAAAACCTCGCTATCAAACCTCGAAGAAAAAAGATTCTTTCTCGAAAGATCGCTCGTTGCGCGACCCAGCCGGCGCGAACCGCGGACTCTCTGAACTGACTGAATTTGTCTTCGCGAACTGCTGCCAACTTTTTAGCTTGCTGCGACGGCTGTTAAAAATCAGACTATGGATATCGTGAGACAGGGGCCTTTATCGATAACAATTTTTGTCAAAGTCGTCGTACCTCTATCTATGTGATTCTCCCTGATCCATGATTGTGTTCGATAAGTACGATAAGTAAGTATACTCCGCGCGTATACGCACAATAAAATTACAAATATAATTTAATTCGATATATTGCGACAATTTATTTTCACATGTTTGCTATTATTGTTAGGATAATAACTTTACTTTTAATCAAAGCAATTGATTTTATACAAAAAACTGACAAACTAGTTTTAGTTACCTGACAGGTAACCTGACAGGTAACGTTCAGCTTTGAATTTTATAATCCGAGTGTATATACTATATTATTACGCGGTCATAGTCAATGCCTCAGTGTGTCTTGGCTACATGTTCGTCAGCCCTCGATGTATACATAAACACGCGCGCGCGCGCTCGCAATAGATGGTGGGGCAAAATAGTGTTTACCTTTCTATCCCCCCGGTGACAATCGGCAAACACGCGGCTGTTGTAGTATTGTCGCGCATCGCCGCATGGCAAACCGCCCTTATGTACACTGCGGGATCGCAGTTGAAAATCCGCATTGACCCGCGAGAATCAGCAGCGCGCGCTATTTCCAGGCCGTGTCTTCATTGCGCGCGTTAAGGCGCGCGTGTCGTCATCGAGACGACGGCGTTTCTCTTACGAGCCGAGAGGGAAAGCGTTAATTTCTTCGTCGATACAAACTCCGAGCTTGCGCGAGCGAGCGAGCAAGCAAGCTCGGGTTTTGGCTGAGTGACATCGCTCGGAAGAAGTTCGTTACGTCAGCGCGATCAGCCGATTGCGATTAATGATCAGCTGTAACGCGAGCCCATCGAATTACACGACGTAAATTTTTTATTAAGCCTGCGAAAGATTAATGATCAGAAATTATGAAGATGCGGAGGGATTATATTTTCTTGTGACCGCCGATAACGAAGTTACACGAAATGCTTGTAAGTTTTGAAGATAAATTATGAAAATGAATGTAATTGATGAGAGAGAGAGAGAGAGAGAGAGAGAGAGAGATTGAACGTTTGTTACTGTATTTTTAAGAAACACAAGATAACCTTACATATCTCGGAAATGAAAATTAAGATTGTAAATGCAAAGAAAGAGTATATGAATATAGGTAAAAATAAATAGTTGTGCATTTGAGATGCAAATGCTAAAAGCTATGGTAATCTTTGCCTTCATTTTCCGAGTAGGGCGCTAGAGCCGAGAAAATAAGAACAGAACAGCATGGTGATGTTGCACAAGTTTTATTCAAAAAGATAGCGTATATATACGCTGGGCTTAAGAACATAGCGAGGTGGTTTCAAAATAATTCTCTACTGTGCTTTTCTGTGTTAATTTTTGCAACTTGCTTGCATTTTTTAAATATTTGCTCTGCCAGATTTATATCACAATTAATCATTTTGTCGAATACTCGATTGCAAAACGTGTTCGGCGCGTAAAGATGACAGAAATGAACTTATCCTCAAGCGAGACAGCTAAAATCGACGGGAGAAAAAAAAAATATCAGCATGGAACGCGTCATAGAGCGTCGTCAATGAATCGCGAAATTCATTTCTGCATCCGGCGATCATTTTTCCGAGCGGCGAACCATGCGCATCTTTGCAGCGCAGCGTTAAGGTGCGTCCAGATCCGTGCTGCAACGCGTTGCTGTACACGGCAACTTCGTGTCTTCGTGACGGTCTTGGAGAGGATTTGTTGCGTGACGAAACAAAACGACATGTAGAGTGCGACATATGTTACCGTAACATCGTAACGTATAATATCGCTAACAGTAATGTTACACCGGTCCGAATGATAATAACGCCGGTAACACGATAAGTTTGGACGCACCTTTACCAGCTTCGTTCGTGTCGGCAAAACTTTTCTCCTGTATCGTCGGTGTACGGAAGGTCGTTTCTCTTGCATGTTTTTTCTTGTCTCCTCAATGTGACGAGAAAAAACCTGACTGTATTGGAAATATGTATCTATGTTTCAAGAAAAATATTGACATCTATACTAGCAATTAGTACCGCGAAGTAATAAGATATTAATATACAAAGTAAATAGATTTTATTGTTCGAGATAAGATTGCGGAAATTAAGAAAGAAATATAGGTACTGTAATAAAATTAGAAACAAAATAATCGCTTTTTCTTTCTATATAATCTTTCTTTAATCAATTAAATAATTGACTAAAAAAGAAGTTGCTAATTGTTATCGATACTTAATGATAACTGTATTATATTATCGATACTTTGAAAACAAAATATCAATAGCCGTCTCTCGCTTTGCGTACGTCACAGAAGAAACTCGAAGAATATCAATCGAGACTGACAGCACGTAAACAGAGATTTCTTAACCATGTGAACTAGTCCACGTCACGTCTCCGGGAATATCGCAAAATTGGTGATTGAGCGAGAAGCCAAAGCCATCCTCCCTCCGCCCGGTTCTCATGAGCACTTCACCCGCCAGACAATAGTTTACCGTATCGACCTATTCCCCACTCGTTTTCCTTCTCCTTCGCCCCCTCGACCCTACCGTGCTTGTTCACATCTACCTCCTCGTGCCACTACGCTCAGCCAACCACGAACTTGCTTCTTCTTCCCTTCGTGCCTTTCCGCGGATCCAACTTGCTTCTGTGTATCGTGAACTCCGAAGCTTCCGAGTTCAGCTAGGAAGATCCGCGAGCTGCTCTCGAAAACGAGAATAAAATTCTTTTAATTTCTGTTCGATAGCTAAACTTAAGTAAATATAACAAAATAAACGCAATGTACAAATATGTACGTAATATGTGTACGTAAATATTATTATATTTCACATATACGGAGAAGTTGAAATATTTGCAGAATTTAAGAATATTTAACACTGTGAGAAGAAAATTTATATTTATTTTTACATATTTTCTTCACATTTCAAGTAACTATAGCAAATTTACTTTAAGACACTAAGAAACTTAATTAGATTTACTATTTACATCGTCACAACAAATTTTATGACAATTATTATAATGTTTTCACATTACATGTGTCATTCTATCATAATTTCATATAACTTTATCGAACGTAACAAATTATTCTTGTTCAAACTCGAGAGTCCCTCGTATACTTTGCCAACGTACGGCCGGTGCTGGCTGCAGTTCCCGAAGGTCGAGATTTGTTCCAAAGTTTGTATGAATGAAACTTATCCTAATATCTCTCTGAACGGAGTTGGCTTTCTTCGGCCATTTCGCCGATAGAATAGCGGCCGCGGGAGGCGACCAAACGCGGTGGCAAGCCGCGTGCGGAAGAGCACGTGCGAGAGCTCGCGAGAGAAAGCTCCGAGGCTCGGCCAGCGCTTTGCCGCGTCGCCGTCGCGCCGGGATCGGGCAGGGTCAGTGGAACGTGCTTGTGTACGAACTGTCTGCAACTGTCATTCACCTCGCGGCACACCACGTGTGCTAGAAGAGATATTTCCGTCCGCCCTGTGTGCGGGAAAACGCTGTAGATGAGGGTGGGTGAAGGACCGGAAACTTCGCCGGAGAGATTTTCACGCGAAGATTTTCGGAAGAGAGAGAGAGAGAGAGAACACGTGATTCTTTCTCAAACAATCCGCAACTTCTTAATGCGGTTCACGTTGTAATATAGCGTTTTATTGATTTGTAGCAAAGATGATACCTCGAATTATTATATAGTCGCAACAAAGTATCGGCTTATAGTCTGAAATATGGATTGTGTACACTCAAAAGACTCGTCAAATGCTTATTATACAAATAACTCAAGAAATTATTAACATATCACACGCGCATATCTTACGCGTGTTCACGTATATGCATAATTATTGTAATCTATTAATGTTGATTCTTTGCTAAATCTGACATAGCAAGAACAAAGAGACCAGAGAATCTGCTCGCCAAGAATTCGTCAATGTCAACGGCGTATCGTATCGCGCGCAGACACCGCGATAACTTTATCGGAATGTAATCGCTGAAGTCGAGGGGACGCGTCGGATATCACCATCGGGGTGACTTCTCTCGGTCTCTCCCCAAGTGATGTATAAAGAATAAAAGACGATCATGCTGACCCCGAATCGCGCGGGTTATCAAATCGCGCGTTGCGTGGCAGCGCTTCTCCAACCAGATACGCATCGGAACGTGCCGATGCGCTAGCTGTTGACGCGACTCAATGCACACGAACGTGATGGTGATCGAGTGGTATGCTTGAAACGTGTTCCCAAGCTCTACGCGACCTTGAACAATGTGCGACGAAACTCGTGAGCAATTGACGGTATCTACTTGGTTTTAATTTTTGCAAACATTTCGTCGAATACTTTCGAGTCGATGCTTAAAACAAAACTTCTATTTTTTAGATTTTTTCTTAGTCTAAAGTTAGTTTAATATAAAATAAAAGAAAAGTATGCGCAAGAAGCTACGTCGTAGTGTTTTGCAATTACGATCTAGCGACGTAACTTCCGCGTGGTAATTCCTCCAAATTCCCCAGACAGTGAGGTAGGTCGGGCATAATCTTTCGTAGCGCCGTGTTTCTATACTAATAGCTCACGGTAGAAGCAAGAGACCATGTAACAGTGTGACAGCAGTCGCTCCGCGTAAACGTGCAACAACCACGCGTAGAAAAGAGAATGTATTTCCCTCCTCTCGTGCGCGAGATACTTCCACGATACTTCCTGCATATTTTTCGATAATTTCGCTAGATCTTTCACGAGAAAATCTCCGTAACATTGAGTTTCCGTAATTTTACACGAAAGTACTGGAGCATGTCGCAATCTGAATTTTACGGACTTTTTTATTGTAATGAAATTTCACGGAACGAATTGAATGCATAATCCGAAGAAACTTCTCAAGAAAGATTCTAAGTGGTTTTTATCCCTTGGGGAAAACGAAAATTTTCCCCATCAATATAAACCGAATTGATTTGAATTATTGATTTAAATCGTTTTACGAAGATCATCTTAAATCCGAATTTTCAAAATAAAAAAAGACATTTTCCCGGTGATTTTTCTTGCGATTGTCATCGCCGGTCGCGACCCGCAAACCCGCGAGCTTTGCAGGTTACCGGGCCTCCGGGCGTTGCATCATCGCTTTAATAGAATGACGCGCTCCGTCCGGCCGCCATAACCTCGCGATCGGTCGACGTTCCCCGCCGTCGACGTTCCTGGGACAGGAGGATAGAAAGCGCGAGAGCAGGAGCGAGCGAAGAGGAGTCGCGTGGCGGAGGAGGACGAGAACGAAGAGGAACAGGAGGAGGGCAGGCAGGATCGGGGTGAACCCCTTATTGATTTTTAGGGTGACACTGTCAACCGGCGGCGAGTGTCGAGTCCCCCGCGACGGGCGACTTCGAAACGACAACGAGCAAGGGAAAAAAAAATGCGCGCCGGCCGGCGACGCGCCATTGCGGGCTTTCGTGAAAAGAAGGACGTTCTTTCAAACGCTGCGGCTATGACATTCTTATTGATGCCGTCGACGATGCCACATACGTGTGCCACCGACGACGATTCTAACTAGCCACAGTGTATCTTAGTTGTTACGCACGCCGGGCGAGGCCGTGCGACGTTTTTTCGCCGCGGTTGGCGGCGGTGGCGGCGACGCCAACAGGAGGAAAGAGTAACCGCGACGCAGTCCCGTTGCGGTCGGGGGTGCAACTCTCTTTCTCTCTTTCTCTTTCTATTTCTCTCTCTTTCTATCCGCGCGCAGGGCCGTACGCGTTAGCGGGTGACGCTCCACGTGGGGGCGAGCTTTCGGCCACCCCTCGTAATCGCACGCGTTCAGCCTTTGACGTCTTTGTTGCGGCACCGGATACCTATACCTATATCCTATCACGGGGGTGGCTGCCACCTTGGAAACACGAGGGGAACTCTGCACCCTGGGGGAGGGAGGAAAGAAGGAACGAAAGGAGGGGGAGGAGGGTTGCGAAACCCCGTGCTCCACGAGCAAAAACGACCACGAGACCGTAGTAGTGATCGTCGTTGCCCTTTCTCTATCTCTTTCGCGCTATCGCTTTCTCCCTTCCTTCTTTTCCTACTCTTTCTTTCCCTCTCTCTGTCTCTCTCTCTTTCTCTCTATCTAGCTCCTTTTTTATTTCTTCTATTCCCACCCTGCATTTTTCCGCTCTCCCGGCTTCGAGGTAGGCGTCGCGCTGGCGGACGCGAGTGACGCACGAGAAACGTGGCTTCTCGTAGAAACGTGAGTTCGGCGGGTGCATACTCGCTCGCGATTATGCGTCGTCCGTTCGCGGGAGCACGCGGTGTAATCGGGAGAAAACGCGAATCGGTCGTCGTTCGGATTGATACGCGCGTCGTGACCGTAACCGACGAATTTCAAGAAATCCTCCGTTGTCTTTGCGCACCGTGTGTGTGTACGGAGTGAAGTGTGAAAAAAAAAAAAAATCCCGGCCTTCGTGGAGAAGCGCCGTTAAGTTCGCCGCGGTTGCGCGCAACAAGACGCCTGTCGGAGACGACCTCGGCGCGATCTAAACACTGACCCCAGCTAACGTTCGCACGCCGCTCGCAAATTTGAACGTGTCTAAACCATCGGCTGTCACGCGTATATACACGAGCGTCGCTCGCATGCAACAGGCGACACCGCGTTACCAAAGTTTCCTCTTGATTAATCGATCGGAAATTATCCGCGTCGGAGTAACATAACCGTGCCGCGTTATATTCGCGAGTCAAATCATTAATAACAACGAATCTCGCGTGAGTCCGCAAAAACAGGCGAAATCCGTCGCGCGCGCGCGCGCGCAAACGCGCGACGCCGCTTTCTTCTCTCGGGAAATAATTAATTAAGACGAAAGAAAAGAAAAAAGCACGCCTGATCGTCGCACTCACGCGAGAAAACAAACGTTCGCGAGGAAAGCGGAGCGCGCACGCCGAGGACATTAGCCGCGAAATTACGCGAAGTGCGGCGCACGCGAGTCACAATCGATACCGGCGAGAGAGAGAAAGAGAGAGCGACCGCGAGGTGTGCGTTGTGTAGCGGTGTGTAGCGGGCGGTTTCGACGGTGGTCGACGATTTTACGACAGTTCGGAGGGGGAAAAAAACCCGCGGAAGCGTGTTCCACCGACGCGGCGTGACGCGAAACGGGATAACGTGCGGACACGCCGCTCGTCGCGCGACGCCTGGCGGTGACGCGAGCCGGCGCGGCGCGTCGCCATTCGCGTGAGACGTGAGGTGGTCGCGCGAAACAACAAAGTACGCAGCGAGAGCGGCACGGTGGAAGGGTGGAAGACGGTAGGGAGGAAGAGCGCGGACGATTCTCTCACGGGAGGAAAGAAGAGAGTCGCGTCGCGTCGTTTGTACGCGCGGCGAAGCGTCTTTAATCGCCACCGTCGCGTCTCGTTCTCCCGTCGCACAGGGAAACGCAGAAAAATAGCGGAAAAATGGCAATCCCCTTCGGCGCCCACGCGTGGAATAGCAATTATCGTCTGCGGCCGAGGAAGAAATCCAGTTGACACTCGGGCGTGAGTGGCGAGACCGAGAAGCGAGACGACAGGCGGTGGGAGGACGCGCATACATACAGGGCGAGAGAAGGAGGGCGGAACACGTGGTCCCGCGTTGTGGAGTAAACCAAGGGGGCGAGGTGCGTGCGTGGCTCGGTTACGTTCCTGGGCGCACGTGCGTATGTGCATTTCCACCAAGTGCGTCGACTCGCGATGACATGTGTGACAGAAATCATCGGTAATCGGTGAGTGTTGTTATACAACAAGCAACCAGTGATCGACGTGACAGTGTGTCGCCGCAGCGGCTAGAAGTTGCTCGCGGTATGTACGGCGATCGATTCGATATGTGCATCTCGATCTCTCGCGCGAAGATACCTCGTAACGTGTCGGCGAGATTTTTTCGAGGATATTCCGAATCAAGAACGAGCTGCTTGTGATAAGAATTTTTATCTTCTGTACTTCTCAAAGACATTGTTTGCGCGTTCGCGCGTGGCGTAGTTAATCCGAGCTACGTTCCTGATCTCACGGAGTTCGTCTGTTGACTCCGGTGGTGTTTATTCGCGCTCGCTCCGACTCGCTCATCTCCGGTCTCTTTCGCGCTCAGGTCTCCGTCGGTTTCTCCCTCCTTTTTCCGCTCCCGCTCGTCGGACGTCGAGGATTATCGCGCGCGCGCGGCGGGCGCACTCGCGGTGTCGCTTGTGTTTGGAACGTCGTGAACTTTTCTGCAATGTGATGACGCGGGGGATGAATGGTTACTAGCGTCATGTCGCAGCAGTGCACGCACCTGGCAGCGGGTGCGCGAGCGGAGCATGCACCGGCCTGAACTTTCTCTGAGTCGACAGAATGTCGCGGCGACGGATTGACGGCCGTTAGAAAAATGCCGGTGACGCGACCACCGCACGACCACCACCGCAGCAGGCCCTTGTTGTTACCGCTGTCACAGTTGTCGTCGCACCGAGACGAGCTCGCTCGCGTACGCGGTGTCCCGCGACTAACGATCGCGACTCCTGAAGCGAGCCCGGCGACTTATCGTGCCTTCGTCGCGTGCCGAATGTCGCGCGTCTCGCGTACTGTGTACTCGCGGTAGAGGTTAGGTGTACCGGCACATAACCTAAACGCGCAAGTGTTACGGAGAGTTAACATCGAAAAGAGCGTCGCGCATTTCCGTTTCGAGATTTATCGTTTCGCGACAACGATCGGGACAAGTCCCCGTACGTCAAACGTCGTCGGAGTGTGTTGATTCTCTGCGCACTGGGTGATCGGTGAGATGGAATGAGCTGGGTGACCACGGGACAATGAAGGCCAATGGGACAAACAATGGTGAATTTCTTTTGCATTTTTTACACTTGACATTGTGTTTATGTGTCACCGTGTTCCTAATGTTTGCCCTAATGATCAAAGATGTGAATTGCTGCGATAGTATTTACACATCAACACGGTTGTTTATATAGGTTGTTTATATAGGTTGTAGTTTTGATGCTGTCATAGCTGTGAAGGTGTGGGAAGTGACCTAAGTCACTTTTACACCATATAGATAATATACTTGTGTGACAGTTCACACAAATAGTTTGTGATTACTTTTTCTGTCATGAATACAATTTGAATAGATTTGTTCTCAAAGCGTTGATAAATCAACGATTTGTAAATACAGTAATTTGTCTTGAGTACGTATATCTATATTGAGACAGTGGTCAAACCAGTTTATCTGTCAGTGTCACAGCATGTGAAATAGTAGTATATATTACTACTATTTCATATGTCATAAATGATGTAGCTATATATTATGATGAGAGATACGTTACTTGAATCTTATATTTTCTCTTTTTTATGTCTCTCTTACATTGTTCAATTTATTTTCAGGCTGTAGCCGCCTGAATACGCCATTGGCAGCCACTACCACGCTGGAGGATCCGGGTACGCCAGCCTCCTGGAAGGGCCCGCCGCCCGGTTCGGAGGCATCGCCATTTACGCCCAATTCCGTTGGCCAGGGTGGTGGTCCTGGCTCGGGTCCCTACAATAGTACAGGCGGTCCACCTAGCAATGCGGCTTTTCAAGGACCAAGTCCGTTTCCCGGTAGTGCCGGCAGTCCGGCAGGCGCGCCACCTTACCAAGGTCCACCTCCTGGCTCGGCGACGCCTCAGTACACCGCTTCTCCCGCACCCAGTGGATCTTCAACACCAGGTCCTGGTCCACCGCCTAATTCCAGCGGTTTCCCGCCACCGCCGAACAATTCCGGACCTCCGTACAACGGACCGGGTCCCAGTCCGTTCGGTTCACCCTCTGGGGCGCCACCTCAATTCGTCGGCCGACCCGGTTCATCGGGGCCACCATTCGTTCCTCCAGGCGCCGGCAATCCGCATTTCCCATCGCACGGTCAGCCGTTTGGGGGCCCGCAATATGGTATGCCACCAGGAAGTCCATTTGGTCCTGGAGGCCATCCTATGGCAGGTCCTATGGGTCCAGGACATCCAGCGATGATGGGACCTGGAGGACCGGTTGATCGTCTGGATCAAGGGTGAGTTTTGATTGTCATCAGTCACACGCATATTTAAGAAGCGAGAAACAATCGTTCTGTATCAATATCTGAGTACGGGACATAAATACAATCACCATTAAATATACATGATTGCTATTTTGGTCTTATAGAGAGAGAATACTCGCGCGTTTTCTATGCAAACACATCTCTCCGAAGCTAGTAGATATTGAGACAGCATGATACGTGCTCGCTTCTATTTTGCATGTATAATTTACGGTCGTATATAACCGACGATCGGCACACCGCGCTTTAGGGATCGAGAAGCGAACGAGGAAGTTTACTAAGAATAATATCAAGACAAATATTATTTCCGCACTCGAATGCAAATCGCACGACGAACGTTCGTTACGAATAATATTTCGCGGGCGCGACGTTACGACGACGTTAAGTTGTACATCGTTCCTAATTAAAAGTCGGTGCGTTTTCTAATTTGTGTATAGAAAACTTTGGGGTGAAAGATTTTATGTACCGCGGCGAGAAATGGAGCGCAATTTGTGGAGAAAGTTGCACGCAGCGGCGGTTGCGCTAATGGTTATTAATCGCAGTGAAAGTTGCTATTATTCTGATTTGCAGTAATTTCGGCTTAGAAAATGCGGAATGTTTAGGAAATGTGAACGTTAAACTTTTTACGGTTCACGTTTTCACGTAAAAGCGAATTCAACGTAGGAACGTACATTTTACATATTTTTCCTGTGTGTTGTTCGTTCGCGTTATTTACTGGAAAAAGAAAAGAAATGTATCCCAGACTTCTTGGATACCAGCCCGATAATTCGTAATATCAAATTATACATTGTTAGGCATTTAATAACACAGCGAAGCCAGCGGAATGAAAGAGATACTTATTAAAAACAATGTATCTTGTTTAATTTCTTGCTGCTCACCCGCAGCTCTCACATACCGGTTTTATTGTTATTTCGTTCTCTTTTTCGGTTATCACGACTTTCGAGTGTAGAAAGCAATTTTTCTTTTTTAACCCCAATTTCAACCGCTTCAACATTTTATATACGCGGTAAACCGTCTCGATATTTTTTCACGAGCAAATAGTATATGAAGTGGTAATCCGCGTCGTTAAATTTGAAGATGTTTAAAGCACAAAATTCCGGAGACATTTTTTTCCAAAGCGGAAAGATGTGTCCACCAATGGCTGTCACATTATTGAGATATTCCTTGTCTCTGATGGGTCGTCTACATTCTTGTACCGATAGTTGTGGTCGAGCGCGCACGCATTTGCGCCCTTATCGGAGTCTCGTCTTAATCGTTCGCATCGAACGCCCGCACGCTCGACTGACTTATCACGTGCTCCAGGCGTCTCTATACACATACGCTCAAAAGCCAGCAGCGGGACTTACGAATGCGTGTGTTGTACGAAAGTACGCCACGGACGAGACGCACGGGGTCGGTCGGTCGGTCGGTCGAAAACCAGTTTTTCGAATAGTTTTGTAACAAGTGTCCGGGGCTGTTACGCGTCCCGGTTCGATCGGCCGAATCGACGAATGAGGCGGAACGTGGGTATTATTTTGAGACTTGTGCAGGATGAGGCTGTGGAACGCGCGGGATGGATCGGCGTGGAAAAAATCCGTTACGACTCTAATAGTTATCGATGCACGCATATACGTGCATCGATGCCGAGCTAATACCCGCTGCTAAAACCGAAGCCATTTTTAGGCACGCCTCGCATGCAAATACGTGGGCTACATATTCGCGATAATACCAAATACGTTGCACCATCTTTTTGCGCACGTATATATATGTGTGTGCGCGCATCGCATTGCACGTGTCCACGGTATATGCGTGGGTGCGAACGAGCGATGCGCGTCCATCAAGATGTGTACGTGTGTGTGGAATATTCTAAATTCCGGCGAACCGCCGAACCGATATCGCGTCAAACACCCTGACGTTGAAAGCCGGCAACATCAAGGAACGACCTTCCGCGTGTTGCAGAGCGCGAGAATCACAAATCGTCAGAAAGTTGCGCAAAAAAATATTTGTTTTTATTTTATTTTATTTTTTTGCGTCGATTCATAGCAAAGTAGGCGAGTGTGCTCTGGAAAAGTAGCGTTCGAGTTTAATGAAAAAATTTTTTGAAGTCGAAGATATTTAATATTGACGAATTTCGAATTCTTAAACTTAAAAGGTTAATATTTTGCTCTTGAAATTTTGCGGAACGACACGGTAATTTAGTATCGAAATAATTAATATCAAATATTAGTATCGAAATAATATAATTATATTTAATTTCGAAGTAATTAACTTGTGTGACTTTACGACTTTTTTTTTGAATGAAAAATTCGAGAAAGGAACAACTGCATTTCGCGCGTTATCACACATTGTTGATACGACGTTCTATAATTCTTGACATTTTTATATTGATATGAATATATCGCCGCGTTCTTTAATGCATTCGATAACGACACGCGATATCGGCGCACTCCGAAAACGTAACCCGACTTGAGGGAGGAATCGCGTTTCGACAGTATGTATAGCGTCGATGAAGAACGCAACGAAAGTAGAACAACCTCATTAGCGGACGGCGCTATAAGCTTTCAGCTGTTTTTCCCGAGGGAGTTGAAACGAGGTGAGCACGAGCCGCGAATAAACGCTAAGTTAAAAAGGAAGTTTTGCTAGGCGAGGCAGCGCCACGTGGGTGGCGCATACATTCATTTCCCGCGCCATTGAGGGGCCTTAGCAAATTAATATTCCGAGTCAAACGCCATTTGTTCTTTTCTGGATGGAAATGCACTCGAAACGATCGACCGGCTTTCCGGTGGAAATTAATATCTCGTACACTCTTGAGCGAGGCGTGCTTTTACGCATAATGAGACAAACAATAATCGCGTTTTATAAAATTATAAAATGAAAATCACGCGTCGCGTTATTGCGTCGCTCCTTCCTATATACGTAAATTTATAAATTTGCAATGAGAAAAAAAATTTTCTCTCGAAATAATTGCGCGCGAACTGTCGCGTGAATTTCAATAGAGAATCTCGATCGCGTTGTGTAAACTATAGTAAAATATTTTTATGTGAAAGCGCGCGCGCGCGTGTGTGTGTGTGCGGATATTAATGCACTACATTATAACGTAATCGGCGTGGTCGCGCGCGTGTAGATGGAATTTATTATAGCCTCGCGGTGTGCACGGGAGTCGCGTGTGTCATTAATCAGCTCCGCCACATCTCGGAGACACGATAGATTGCCTTTAATCATTCTAATTAGCGATATATGCGAAGATTATAAAGTAGTCGATGTATGTATGTGTGTGCGCGTGTGTGCGCGGTGAGAGGAAGAGAGAGATACCGCGTGGCGCGACGATGCGCTATTGCGGAGGATTTATGAAATTGAAACGACACAAGAGCCGAGCGATGCAGTTTCGCCGAACATGAATTTTAATTCCTCTGTGTCCACTCTTAATTAACTTACATAAATTATAGGGTAACCCTATAATTTCGTCGACGTTGAATAATCGTTCACCTGTCACAACTTAGTTAACACTTGCCTCCCCCTCCCGCTCGAGAAAACATACACATGCACTCAAACGGAGGAAAGCGGAGAAATTGCAGCAAGATAAATTAGCCGGGACAAAAAGTGTGTTTCTCGTTTTTCCTCTTTCTCCGATTTCTTTATTTCTTTCTGCTTTTTTTTTTTTTTTGTCATTAAATAAGCACTCCCCCAACACATGCATTACACTCGGGGGCGAGACCGAAGGAAAATGCGTGAGTTTTTGGCACGGATTGTACTGCACACAAAAGTGACGCGAACTTTTGTACGGCGTTATACGCGACCCACCTCCCTTCCTCTTCTCTGCTTCTCCCCCCTACCACCCTAAACTCTCCTAGCCACCCCGTGTTACGGAAGGTGGTGCGGGGGTACGAGGGTGGCAGGGGGAAAAAGAGAGAAAGAGAGAGAGAGAGAGAAGGGGAGGGGGAGAAAGAGTGAACGGAGGTTCTCATATTTCCAGTGTTTTAATTTTTCACGATATCTCTCCGCACTGCTGTCTGCAAATTATTTGTCATCCTTCGTTCTACGCCCTTCGCCTTTTAGCACGCTCGGGTGCCGTTCTTTTGTTGATTCCTTCGGAGAAACGAGATGCACGGGTGTACGAAGGACTCGATTGTCGCGACGTGACGCTCGGATCGATAGTTAGCGCGTGTTAAAGGTGGCACAAAAATTGCAGCAATTTTGCACAAACCTCGCGAAGACGCTTTCTCCTTCCGCCTCGCTTGCGTCCGCTTCCCTTTGTGTACGTCGCGTGCACGGTGCGGGGGAGAATTGTTACTTGCGCCTTTATTGCACTCTCGGAAATAATATTGATACTGATTAAATTAAAATTAGTTGTTATATAACAATTTTGCGGTAACGCACAGTGCGACCATTTCAAGTTTTCATATAAAATTTAACATTTCAAGCTTTTATATAAAATATAACAACATTTCCACGAGTATTTTACAACAATCTTAAACAAAATGTAAATTATCTATAGCTGTCTTGATTTCAAGAAGTTTTAGCAAACTTCGAGTGATTCCCAATTGTCTTGAATTCTACGTGTGTGAAAGAAACTTCGAAAATATCCGGCCTTGTTATCTACCAGTAAGTTCTCAACGGAGTTCTCAGGCGGAGAAGATAAAAAAATTGTTTTTCCGCTAGGCTCTCGTTGAGAACCACTTGGGTTCCCTTCTCCTTTTTACTCTTTCTTAGTGGTAGGGACAGAGAGAAAAGATGACAAGAGAGAAGAAGAGTGCGCGACGGTAAGAGACGTTGGTTGGTTGGTTGGTCGGTTGGTCGGTTGGTCGGTTGGTTTGGTTGGTTGGTTGGTCGGTCGGTCGGTCGCTTGGTCGGACCCTCAGGGGCCGAAACAGCTCTCGTTCGTGCGTCCGCCGTTTACACTTTCGCGTGCAAAGAGATCCCTTCGGAACGTCGGGGATCACGGCAGGCGCGCGTTTCGTTACCGTTTGTCTCAGGTCGTGGTCGCGCGCGTGAGTCCGCGGTTCCACGCCGGTTTCCGTTACCCTCGCCGTGTTTCAGAAAAACGACAAGCAGACGGGACTCTGCGAAGCGAAAATACGAATCTCTGCAAAGCGATCGCTTTATTTCTCTCTCTCTTTCTTTTTCTTTCTCTCTTGATTTTCTCTTAATTCAACAAGAGAAAAGTCCGCATCCGTTGTTACGTAAATCGCGCCAGCGCCAAGAAAAAATGTCAAATCTACGATCAAAGAAACACCCGAGCACGCGAAATAGATTCTCTCCGGGAGATTTACGCGGGAAACGCGAAAGCATCGTAAAATCGCCGAGTTCGCTGATGGACCACCGTCGTAATCTTCGGTATTTTAAGAGAACGTGTAAGGGCGCACAAAACTCGCGCTCTACGCAATTTGGAATGGATTCCTTTTGGCAAGACGAGTCGTGTTCTTGTTTCTGTTTCGCAAGAATTCGTAGTTGGTTTCCGGAAAAATATAGCAATCGATATTTTTGTGAGAATAAACATTTATTCGGTCTTATCGCGCTAAGCAAGATAGAGCGAAGAATAACGACCGTGAGATAAACGAAGAATAATATTTCTAAAATAAATAGATCTCCGGTTTTATCAGCGTATGTTTCGCGTTACGTGAAATAATCTAATTTTCAGTACGGTTTAGTGGATCGTTTAAAATGGTATTCGAAATGGTATTTTAATTTACTCGCGTATTTTTGTTTGAGTGACAGAGTGTATTTCTAAGCGTGAAATACCGTGATGTGTGTTTTTTACGGTATCATTTGATACCGCCGCAACGTCGCGAAAACGATATGCGGCTGCATAGAAAACGCATATAAGTTGCATCCGCACTTGGAAACGGCAACAAGACGCCATGTATCAGACACTGTCTCGACCTGCCTTGAATTTATGGTTGATAATTTTCTCGAGCTGCAACTTGTTTCCCCCTGGCTCGAATATCTCGCTCTCTTCTTACGCGGGTATTTCCGCGCGCGCTGCGCCTTGGTGGCAACTTGTTCGTACTGTTGTGTCTACGTCGTATTGGGGCGGCATTCGTCCGCTCACGACCAACTTCCCCCGTTGCATTGAAATCACTCTCGGCTCCGAAACTGTCGCGCGTTACAGGGAAAGTTGATAAAGAGTATCCTGTATGTGTGTATGTGCGCGTGGAATCGTTTAAGCAGCCGAGTACTGAGGGGATTGTGCATTTATCTTTTTAAAGTAATTTCAAGTGGGACGGGTTATATAGCGCTACGTTTTGCGAGTTGACCGCCGAGAATTATTTTAATATTCTTTTGTAACGTTATTTTAGTATTCTTTTGAAATATAAGTAACGAAGAATTTTTCGCGTCTGAAGGAAAAAAATTATTTTGCGAAACATTCGGCGGAGTTTTCCAACCCCCGCGATAATTTCGCCGCATGACGAATGTTCTCGCGGACGATGTAGGACGTTATCGAGAAATGGCATTTCGCGTGCAAGGGAATTCTCGCGATACAGGCGCTCGCGCAGCCACGGTCGATGCATGGAAAATCGTAGAGAAATGATTTATTGATCGTCCTTCGGATTCGTGCTCTTTGCGTGCATTATTAGCTGCGACGGCAGTGCGTCGAGGAAAAGAGATAGTATTGATTTTTACCGATATTTAGCCGTGGAATTATCCCCTCTCACCCTCCCTTTTTTCTCTCTTTTTCTCTCTTTCTCTGTCTCTCTCTCTCTCTCTCTCTCTCTCTCTCCTCCTTTTCTCTCTTTTGCTCTTTATGGCTGCCGCCTTTCTTTCCCTTATTCCCCTTCACTTCTCTCCCTCCCGCGTTCCGCTCACTTTCCCCTCCGTCTCTCGCGTTCTGGCTCCACTGTTCCTTTCGTGCCGCCCTCCGCAGGCAGCACCCTTCGCGTATACCGAGAGAGGAGAGAGAAGTCGGATGCCAAGGATAGAAAATCTGAATATCTATGACCCGGAAGAGAGAGGACGTTTCTATGCTAAGTGCGCGTTAAGCAACAAACAAAAAAACTATAAGTTCCCTTCCCTTTGCGCAAAACGTGGCTCCGTAACAACAACACGGTCGTACTGTACTCTCGCGGAGTTTTCAACTCCCCGAAGCGGTGTCGCGCGAGATAAATCCGTCCCGACGGGAAATTATAAATAATAGATCTCTCATTCACGCGAGCTTTGCTCTTTTCTTACTTTGTTCTTTGACGCGCGTTTTAGCGATATCTCAATAGCTGTTTCGTCATACACTTGTTAAGGATTTGCCATTCGAGACGATGATCAGATGATCGAGTCAGTGAATTATTAATTTTTAATTTGGAAATAATTTTGCGTTTGATCTAGGAAAAAAACGTACAAATCGAAACATATTTTTCACGAGATTGACGTCGTGGTTGAAATTTAACCACGCGGCACATCGATGAATTATTGACTCCTCGCACTCGGGTGCATTATATCGTCACTCGGGGGAGACGCGAACCCCTTTACGATCACCCTTCCTTTCTTTTTCTTTTTTTTTTCTTTTTTTTTGTTACCTGTAGCGACCTCTGTCGATCCTGACGAAGAACTCCGTGGAGTTCTCTTCGGATATGGCAGCTCTGCTCTATACGGTGCGTCCTCGTAATCGGCGCTGTAGATAGCACGGTTGCAGCGGGGAAGAAACGGACACTTAATTTATAGGATTGAAACGAGCGAGAAAGACGGAGAAGTTGGGTTGGAAGCGGCACAAGGGGAAAGGGCGACCCTTACTAAAATTCAAAAGTTCCTCGCCGGAGTTTACGATGCCGTCTAGTCGGCGCGTCGCAGAGATTCTCCGTCTTTGTCGTCTTCTTAGTTTTCTGTCTTCTTTCTCTTTTCTCTTTGCCCCTTTCTTCTTCTTGTCTACATTTATGTAGCGCTACACATATATGCTACATTTATACGTACAAGACTTATGCAAAACTTAATTTAGAATAAACAATTTTTTTAAGTTGAGGAGCGAATTTTTAGCTGTCAAATATTTTCGACAGACAGACTATGTTTCCCGGCTTCGGTTGAAGAATTTTATTTACAGGAATTGGATAAATGTCGGATCGCTTTGTCACCGCGGTTTTATGGTTTATTTCGCGGGAATTTCGCGCGCAACTTGCGGCTTCCGACGATTTTCAAAAACGCGGTTCTGTCCATTCATAGTGTTGTGAGAAAATGCTGCTTGTTTTTTTTTTACGGTTTCAGGTTTCTTTCAATTACTTCAGTTGTGTCTAACAAATGTCTCTACCTTACATATTAAATATTAAAGTGTATACAATTAAAGGTATTAAAATTAATAAAAACATTAAAGATATTAAAATTAAAAAAACAAAAAAAAAAACAAAAAAAAAAAACAACAAAACAAAAAAATTACGCAATGTATTTTTTCTCTTCGTTGCGACGATGAAAAAACAATTGCTTTTTTACGAATAATATGTTAAAGTTATCGACGAATTGTCGATTTTATCAGCCACGGTGCTTTAATCGACATTGTTGTATCAAGAGCCAAAAGTTTAACCGAAATTTGATACACAATATTTTGATCGACAATTTATAGGAAATATATACGTATCGTGTTTTGCAAATTTGATATCGATCAAGTTCGATTTTGGAACTTGACGTTGGCGAAAAAAAACGGTGTCAAAATCGTCGTCGATTGTGTCAACGTACGCTCGCGACGATGGATGTGTAACAATAAAACGTATGCGCGTCGATCGGCATGGGTCATCGTGCAGGTCCTTCCGTTTGCCCCCTTATGTCGGCACCGAGTGACACATGAGTCACTCCTCGATTCCGCGCACAATCGCACATCTGGTCACGCGCCGATTTGCCCGTCGGATTCTGATGGCGCCGCGGATGCTGCGCCCAAGCAACTTCTTACTTCCGCGCACACGACAAAACACGGCGCGCGTATATGTACCATCACGCTGCAGGACACGTGTAGCTCGTTACGTTGATTGCGTCGTAAGTTAATTCCGCCCGCGGTGTGTCGGGAACTTACACGGACACTTGTCCATCGCGACAATTTTATTTTTCCGATCTGCAGGTATAAGAATGGGTTTTTTCTTGATCTCTCCGCGCGCAATTTACGGGAAATAAAACTCATTTTCGGGCGATTTGTTGTTTTGTTTTTTGTAAGTTTAACATTGTCTTCTCGCGAGAAGCGCCTATGATTGTGCGTGCCCTGAATGTTCCCTAGGAGAATTTCAATCTCCGTACGAGCTTGATATAATCTCGATAAAACGCGTCGCGTACATACGCACGTAGTGTACAAGACACGAGCGGAGAAATCAAGGATAATAGCGGGCATTTAACTAAATAGTAAATAGTAATGAGAAAGACTCTAATGGTAATGGTGAATTAATAATGTATCCAGATAATACGCCTTCATACCACGGTAATTTTCTAGCGCGATTTGTTCCGGCATCCATAAAAAAAAAAAAAAAAAAGGAGTACAGGCTACTTCGCCTTAATTGCCGCGCCTTTCACGAGACGAGTTATCCGCTCGCTTAAAAGTTTTCATCCCATTCTACGCGATCATTTGCAATACACGGAAATAGGGCGGCCGCAATAGAGTGCGCCAAGTAGTAGTATGCGACCTTTGTCATTTTTATTTTTATTTTTGTCTTTTTTTTTTAACGTTTCGCTATCGAGTGCCGCGATCTTCAACAACGCGTTGAAAAGTTTTTTTGCAGGATCTCGAAAACGCAAAAACGAAGCTGTGTCGTTACGCGTCGTTCGGAAACACGCGCCAATTGTTATCCGTTATTCCGCCAATTTTTGCGTCTTTCTTTCTCTTTCGAAAGATTTTCGTTTTAATTGGCACTTGTCCGACGGCAAAGTCGCTGACGCGTGACGTCGTTCTCGAGGGAAAGTACAACGACATCGTGAATTCCTTTCAGTCGTTAATTCTTTTCGGATTTATTGGACTTTTTGCCACAACAATAAACACACGTATCGACGAAATAAAACTGACTAGTTGTTTTAAGCAATTATTGTTCGCTAAAAAAAACTTTTATATATATTAAGGGATGAAGAACGCGAGTTACAATATTTTCTGAAAAAACGTGGCAACGCGTTCTTGATACGATGCGAATAAATGTGCAAACCACGTCAAAGAGATGATCTCGAGAGAGGGAAGAGAACACGGGCGAAGGACAATAACAAATGCGCTTTCTTCGCGATTCGAGAATGCACTTGACTCGAAAAATAAAATAAACTTTCACGTGATCCTTAAAATTTTATTATGTGTATTTACAAAAGAGCATTGAACGAATCTTTACGCACGTATCACCACTTTTTTCCCCTTTTCAAGCGGCCACGATTCGCGAGGCACTCGATCCTCTTCATCGAGTGGCTCGTAGTCTCCCTTTCCCGACGAATGCGACGTGAGCCATTAGCGCAGGTCACGGCGTTATTAAAGACAATGAAGCAAACTTTATACGAGCGGGGGTACGGGGCCAATTACTTGGCAATTAGTCGAGCGAGCAACAAGTGAGCATCGCCACGGACCTCTCTCTCTCTCTCTCTCTCTTTCTCTCTCTTCTTCTCTCTCTCGGTGCTCCTTCCTCGACGCTCTCTCCCCGCCGTCTTCTCGACTCACCTTCTCTGTTCGTTTCTCCGTCGTGGACCGACATCCGACCGTCTTCCCCGAGATAGATCCGTGAAATACACGGGAAAACGTGGTTTTCAATTGTCAATTCACTTGTTCGTCTCGTATTTCAACCGTGTCTCTTGCGCTCCCGCTCGAAATTACTTTCGGATGTGTTTCAGTAAAGTTAGCTCGAAGATAGTAATTAATAAAAATTCTCAGAAGAATTACACCAGTCTTGCGCTCGTTTTAATTTATAAAGAATTTATTGATGCGATCTGTCTCTCTTTTATCGCATTCTACTTTTCTTCGAGAATTAACGAAGAATTTTAATCTTTTTCAAATTCAAACGCATATTCTCATTCGTTCTATCACTGACCAATGGACTGAGCGATTTTTAATTGAGGACAAATTTTTCCCTTTTCTCATCCCGAGTCGACACCTTGGAAACTCGCGATAAAAATAAAGCGGGGTCACGGTCCTTTTTGCCGAGCACAAGGGTGGCGCGAGACGAGGGCGCATAATTCTAATTATAATTTTTAGCAGGTCGCACCTACTTCCCTCACGTGCGGTGCTTGACGAGGTGGCCAAGCGCGGGGCGAGAATATGCCTCGGTATAGGAAGCTCACCCCACGCGCTTTCGCGTTCGCGATTTCTGACCCACACCGCGTTATGTACACCCTTGGAATATTCAGGTAGACGCAGAGGGAGCGGCAAAGGGTTGCGAGTACATTCCGGATCAGAAGTTATACCTTCTAATTAGAGATAGCGTAATTTAAAAAAGATTCCGTGTTCTCTTTGAGTGCTGCATTTTTAAAAACGTTGCGATAAAACTTTTTTTTCTTTAAGTAATTGCGACAAACTATTTTTTATTTATATCCTCTTTTCTTTTCTAAAAAAAAAAACAATATTATTTCTTGCTGTTAATATATTAAACTTTTATCGCAATCCATACGTAATCGCATAATTCTCGCACTTTTTGTTCGCCCATTTACTACATTCGCGTACATTTACTCTCCACAAATATTTTGCGTGAGTACTCGACGACTTGAAAAAGTCGACCTCTTTCAGGATGCGTGAATTAATAATACGAGTTTTTCGTATCTCGTATTCTCGTGTTAACATCTAAATTTAAAGAGAGAGAGAGAAAGAGAGAAATTACACTTGTCTGGAAATTGTTTCGAGAAATTTTGACGCGAGAAATTTTTGAAAGCGCGAAAAAAGTGTTACGCACAGATATTTTATTATTACATGTTCGTAGAAACAAAAACTCGAAGAAAGAGATGAAATTACCAAAATCTGTATGCTATTAGGTGATAATGATTATTACGTGCATCTAAACGTTTTAATATCATTGCAATTGATCACGGACGTATAACGAATTTATATTGCTCGTATATATATGTATGTATATATCGAACGCGCGTGTGCATTATGAATGTTAAAATTGCCGTAAATCGAAGAACGCCGCTGCGTAATAATCGTCGAGTGGATTCCGTCCGTCACATTCCAATCACATATCTACCGGAAGAGGCCAGAATCCGAAGCGTGCGAGAGCGTATGCTGTGCGTGCATGCGCCGCAGTTAAACCGCTGAACCGATCGCCGGGAAAATTGGCCGAAAAATTCAGAATCCAATACGGGCGCGATACGCGGATTTACGGATTGCCACATTGTGTGTGGATCTCGCGACCGAATCCCCGCGAGTTGAATTTTCGCCCGAAAATAGTCGCCGCTCTCGACGAATCTCTCGCAGGAGATCGCAAAAAATTCGCGAATAAAATTTTGCTATCTCAAAAAAGCGGCGGGAAATTTTGCATTTAATTATTTCGAGCGAACCAATTTACGAAGCGGAAGCCCGCGTATTTATTGTACAGTCTGCGGCAGAAGAAACCGGACGTTGTAATATGTATATGTGCGTGATGAGAGACTCGATGATACTAAATCGTGAAACGGTCGCTTTTCTCGATCTGACTTGTGAGCCGCGACGAAAGTCGAATCAATCGTCCGTGCGAGATACTTGCGACGTAGGAAATTTCGTCGTATCTCCGGTCTTACGCCTCTTACGGAAACGATGACGTACCTCTACGTATCAGGGGTGCAAAAGTCCACCCGGCTACTTTTGCATCGCTCTGTACTCGGCAACCCCCGGGGGGTGGTGGGCGAGTGGGCGGATGGGATGGGGCTGCGGCGGGCGTTTTTCAAATAATTACATCGGGCTGCGGTGGTGGTGGGTCGCCATGGCAACCGCAGTGCCTTCAGCATCCTACGACTGAAGGCAACCGAGCAACCAAGCGGGGCGCAGAGCTCGGTTCTCTCTTGCTGCGGACTTCGGAATCCGGCTGCGCTGCGGCGCGGACCGGTCGGTTTCCGCGGAGATCAGCGGAGCACGCGCTCGCACCACTGCTGATGGAATTGAATAAACAACCGCGGATTGATAATCCGCGAATGTACCTACTACGGTTTTTTTTGCGTATTGCGAGCTTACTCTCGCGTAAAATACCTCCTCTGATTATTATTTCATTTCGCGGTAATATTTGCGATTTAGTACACAGCGCTATTTTTTATTTAATTAACTATCGGAGAGAAGCGCGAGCAAAGCTCGTGATGGACCACGTTTTTATCGACTAATATTTCAGTATCGACGTTATAAAGTTGATAGTAATAAATTTACTACATGATACAATTTAGTTTACAATATTTAACAGAAATCATTTTCGAGATTTCTCTTCCCTGCGTTTTCTTTCCCCTTAGCTTTCTTTTTGAATATAGTTTAAGAACTATACTAATTACTTATCGCGATGTATCCAACTTATTGCGATGTAAAATGTGTTTGAGACTTTGACGCAACGCGACCTTGACTTCTTCGCAAAGTTTGCCACTTCACACGCACTCGTCGCGACGAGAAACTCGCAAGATAATTCGCGATTATACGTACAAATATTATGACTAACTCGTCAGTAGAGGCAACAGCAGTATAATTTCTGTTTTGACTGCTTATGTGCAGATTTGTGAAGGAGGTGCGAAAAGTTTTTGGTCTGACGAGATATAGAAAGAATATTTTGAAGAAAGAATCACAGAAAAAAAATCAGAAGTAGAATCTTTTGCCTTGTCCGTGGAACAAACCAGTCGAAATGTCGGGGAGAGGATCTTACGGTATACGAGCGTTACGAATGCTAGATACTCATGGCGTCTCACCTTCTCCTTCCTTCGACGGCTCACTCGACCCGCCACGTACCACACATATATACACACGTATACAAGTCCAGCCAAACGTGCCATGGGTCAAGCGGGAGTCGAGTGAGCTTTACAATGAAAGAAACAAAGACGGAAGAAGCAAAAGAAAGGAACAAAAGAAAGAAAAAAAACGAACGAGAGCGTCGAGACAAGAACGCGAGGAAGAAATAGTAAGAGAGAAACGTGGAAGAAGCGGCTGAAGGGGAAGGAGAGATCCGCCTGAAGAAAGGAGACGCGCGAGGATGCAATAAAGAGGGAGAGAGAGAGAGAAAGAGAAAAAGAGCGAGAAGGAGAGACTAGAGAAAAGGGGGAGAAAAAGAGACTAGAGTAAGAGGGAGGGAGAAAGAGGTGGGCCGATGGAGTGGGGTCAGTTCGTGACCCGACCACCTGTGGAAGCAGCCGGTAGCTACTTCTTGTTTGCCGTTTGCGCATACCTCTACCCACCACTTATACGTAGTACGTATTACGTAGGCGAACCGCCAACCGATGACCGCGGTCACGGCTACCTCCGAAATTACGTTCTTGGTTCCCTCTGAATCCGCGCTTCGCGCCGTAATCCTGACGAGACACCGCGGTATTTCGGCGCGTCGGCCGAGCTTAGGTGTTACAGGCCGCGCATAGACAACATAACATTCGCCTGATATTCAATTCTCAGGTCGCGATTTAGCTGCTGATCTGTCTGTCGCGGTCAGCGACCGCGTATATACGAAGTACGACGTTCTTATTGTGCGCGTTTTCGAATTCAATTCGGACAACTTCGTTCAACTAAAACCACTCTCAGTCAATTCCTTGCGCAAATAAAATAATAAAGAGAACAAAGTCAACAACAAACAAGAAAACAAACAAAATATACGATGATAGTATCGGGAATAACAGATCGAGATTATTAACTAGATGGTAATCTACTCTCTAAGAGCATCTTCGATTTCGCAGCATTACCATCAAGTCAGTGTCACACGAGACACTGCCGAGAGTTCGGGATGCGATCGCGTTGCGAGCACATGATTTGAGATTGCTCGGAGGACCTGTGATAAATAAAGGTATCCGTATCGTGTGTTCAGCGGATCAACAACGAGGCGAGTCCACGCGACGAAGCGGATCAGATAACATCGAACGTGCACCTTCGCATCCTCGTCGCGTCGACGAAAATTAGCAGCGTGTGCGCCCCGACACAAACAACAAGCACACGCCCGCGCGCGTATCACGCCTGGCTGTAATATAGTCGCCGCTTAATAGTACTACGCGCACGGCCCATTCATGCGGCCGCGCCGCGCCGCCGCCGGCTTAGCACTCTATTAATCACAGATTATTATTCACGCGGCCGTGTGCGGACGGCTTTTAGCATCCCCGGACGAGCGCGGGGGAACGGGAGCGCCTTTTAGCGACGAAAGTCGGGCTCTGAGTCGCGCGCCGCGCTTTTTCTCTTCACCCGTGCGCCACCGTGTGTATAACCGCGAGCCTTCTCTCCCTCCCGCTCGTCTCCTCTTCTCTCCTCTTCCCCGAAACCAGACCGGCCGATTCTTTCCGGTTCCTCTCTCCGGTTGCGCCTCATTAATCGGCACGTGGATACGGGGGGCAACGACGATTCGAGCGACGGTGCATGTCGTCGGCAAAAAAAAAAAAAAAAAAAAGAAAGAAAGACGCGTTTTTAAAAGCGGCAGCGCGTCGCGCGCTCTGCGCCGACTGCAGGTCCGCTTAATTGCTTCCACGGCGCTATTTATCGCGCAACATTGTCGAGGATAATGGTCGGCATGAATAAGGAAAAGCGTTTGCTCTCTCGCCGCGCTTCGGGAGTCTCTTTCCTTCCGAGTGGGACTATCCGTGCGTTGGATTTGTGCCGCGTAAAAATGGAGCAACGCGCAGTGAGTCGTGCATGAAGAATTAAGTTTTTTTTTTGAGATCTAACGACATTAAGTATTCTTTCCTTCAATCGATCTCTCATTCACACTTGGAAAAAATATTTACCTCTTGATATATTAATTGTTTTGTCAATAGAATCAAAGAAGATTCGTTTTATCTGAAAGTCTGACTTGAGATATAGATATACTTTTTATGCGATCTATTACATATAGGTACATATACACATATACATGTGCATATATAGATAAATATGCATATACCACATATATAGATATATACACACACATGTGTATAAAGGTAGAATAAATTTAGAATTATTTAAATCGCGCGATATTATTATGTTTTATTTATGTACATACGATATTACTTGACACACACGGGTATTAATGCAGAATATTTTACTGGACGCTGTTTTCTGTGACATATATTATTTATATGTGTATTTTTATTAAAATACACATTTGGTAGCTTATGGATTCGATCCGATAATATATTATTTCACAGCGTTCGCTTCATGTCGAAAGTATTAACGAGTTTTATTGGTGCACTCTTCGAAGCGCGAATGTTCAAAAAGTACAGTCAAATTTTGCCGTCACGACGGTTTATTTATCATTTATTCGCATAACGAATTTTTTTTCCGGCCGAACTTTTTTACCATTTATCTCGGTCGAATTATTTCAACTATTTCAGCTGAAGTTCAATCTGTATAAAGAAAAAGTCAATTAAACATTTTCTTGCAGATTGTAAATTTCTTTATCGCAAACGCAACATCACTCTCTCTTTCTTTCGGCGTTTCCGTCCTTGGTTTTTGATTGTCGATCCTCGCGAAATTGACGATCGTACAAATAGAGACAATTCCGAAGCGACAAGCCGATTGATTGATCTTCGTGCGCATTTTATCGCTCCGTAATTTCTTCATTGTATTTTTTTTTTGTTTTGTTTTTTTTGTCTCAACAATGTCTATATCTCACGACGTCATTATTTATGATGTTTGTTTTGTCCCAGCGTAATTCGGCTAATTGCCGCGATGCGAGATATCGCGCGTGGTATCGCATATTTTTATCTCCCGATTATTATTCAAGACGCGCCGTCCCGTACTCCGAACAAGATGACAGCTTTATTTCTGGAACAACGTGTAGCGCCCCGCATTCTGTTCCTCGGCGAAGCGAGCAACTTTTTGCGAAGGATTCGACGAGTGTCATTAATTATTGCGGCGACTCGTAGTCTCGCGAGTGCTGCCAATGTCGGCGTTGCTGACCAACGGACGCGGCACTTTGACGTTACAAGAAAAGACGTCGTGAATAATATTGACGCTTTCGAATAATTTTAAATAATTACTTGTGCGTATATTAAAGATAATCGCCATTTTATTGGAAAAATTTGGATTAAAAATTGTTTAATATTCAAATAGATGCAGTTTTTCGGCCGTTAGCGAATTTACAAGCTACATACAAAATATACTTGTGTTTGTTAGTAAAGTCAAAATCGAAATTATGTGTAATTTTCCATGTTTTCAATTTTTTTATTAGTTACATATTTTACTACTTCTTTCGCCGACGTATAGTCACTAACGGTTTTCATACGTGAGTCTGTCGCGGACACACGCAGCAATTTCTCACGGTAGCTGATTATTTGCGAACTTTAAGAGAATCGCGCGTGGTCATCATTGGGCTGCATGTCGTTCTGTTTACGGAAGATTCGCATTCGCGATGTCCTGAGATCGTATCTCATAAGCACCCATGTAGTTCCGTTAATTCGCCGGACGTAAGAAAAGACCTACGTTGACGTATGTGCACACATGTGTGCACGCCGCTCGGTTAATTGGCGCTTTATTGGCTGTAATTAAGTTAACTCCAACGGCACGTGGGCGCGGTCCTCGCGGAGATTGGTCGTGCGCGCGCTCGCGGGCTCAGGCAGACTTAAGCAATTAACGCGAAATTGAAACGCGGCCGAGTTTCTCAGCCGCATGAATATGACTTCCTGCGCGACCTTTGTACAATTGGTGTCTCGCTTGAAAAAAGAAAAAAAAAACAAAATCGCAAATCCCGTTTGCGCCAAGTTCACATAGATAGTTTTACCTTGGGTTAGAAAGAAAAGGAACGATTTGATTGAAAAAATTGTACAATTAAAATAATATAATTTCACAAAAATAACAATCCGATTTTGATTCTATTTACAAAAGAAAATCTTTTTTTTTGTAAATAGATTAATTACATACTACGCGCGAAACTGTGCATTGTGTCGTTATGCGTTTGTTGTTACACCTTCGACGACGTCGCTTGAGTTTCGCGTGGATCGTGATTTTACGTGCGCGGCTACTATATACGCGTGACTGATCGCAGAGTCGCGGATATTTCGGGCGACTCGCGCGCGCATCGCATCGATCAAGGATACAAATGTACAAGGATACGGGGGGGAAAGGGGGAGGCAAAGGAAGAAGAAGGGCGTGAAGGAGGAACACAGGGAGAGGAAGAAGGAGGGAGGGGAGCTCGGCGAGTCAGGGTCACTCGGAAAGGTGGCGACCTAACCTTAAATCTCGTCCAGGTAATTCACCTCCACCTTGAATTCCGCCTTCGTGCGTATATGTGATAACCTGTCGCTGACGGAGACTGACCTTCTCTGCACACACTTTCGCCCCCGTGGACGTTTCGCCGTGAAGCGAATATATTTGCATCTCGTCCGCCATTTTTCGCATCTTTTTCTCCTTGTTGGGTTTTTTCTTTTTTTTTTTTACTCTGACAAAAGACAGGCCGGGTATTCGATGTCCTTGAGATCCCGTCGGATCTCTCACGGAGAATAGCCGCGCGGAATAATTCCGTGTCCTTGCGCGTATGGAATCTGTTTGTTCTCTTTTTTCTTTTTTCTCTCTCTCTCTCTTTTTCTCTCGTTTTGCCGGTTTTTTCTTTTATCGCTTCAAGACGCGTAGTTGCTCGCGCTACAATGTCGATACTCATCCATTCTAGAGCTGCTCCACTTTTTTTCGGTAGCAGTCTTCTAGGGAATAATTCGGTGGCGCAATCGATTCTATCGATTAAATACATGCTCTGTTCGTTTTCTTCGTTACGTTCACGTTCCAAAGAAATACTCGTCGGTCAGATGATAAATTCGGTTTTTTTTTCTTATGTACGGATTAAATTGCCCGGTTGAATGTAACGCGACAGAGTCGATTACAACACGGTGCTCGGAAATTCGGAGGAAAAGTGACTTGTTTTACGTTCGCAAACGTTTCGGTAAAGGAAAATGGTTGTAGAACGTGACAGGAGAACATGTTTCGAGTTTCGACTGTGTCTTGTTGCGTGCGAAAGTTCTCAAGAAGTTTGTCTTGTATACTAGCATATAGATATGTACATATTGTATATATATATATATGTGTATATATATATATATTTACAAGAAGTGGCCTCTCGAAAATCGTGCACGAATATCGATTGCGAGGTTTTACAGAAATCTTGAACCGAAACAGCGACTCATAGCTCTTTCGTGACTGATAAACTTTGTACAAGAACCGCCAAACATATCAATTAGGTCTTTAATAAATATTTTTCGCGATAAATATTTTTTATGTTCAATTTTCTCAAACTACATTTGTTTTATCGATCGTATGAATTTTATTTATCTTCGCGTTTGTAAAGCCAAACGGTCGTGTCAAGTTAACATTATAAAATTATATTATGAGTTGTTTCATTAATTTTATATTGCATTATTATATTGGCAGCTATATGTAAGAAGCGAGAAGGGAAAAGTGTTTGTTCGATCGCCGGAGAATCTCTGTTCGTTACACTGTTCGGCCACTTTTCAGCTGACGGCTCTACTTGCGGTTTCTCGTTTACACTTGTACGTCGGATAAAAGTCATGGAGATAACGCGCTTCTGCAACTATTTAATACGGTCGTCGGTCGCGCCAAAGAGGATTTAATCAGTATTTCTCGACGCGACAGTCCCGCGTTTTTATCCTCCTTTTCCTCTGCCCCCAGAGAGAAGATGTCTTTTAGATTCTACCGACACCTAACCGAATCCTCTCTGTCTCTCTTCTTGGCACAACATGTACACATAAACGGGAGGGGAAGGGGAGAAGGAGATCACTGCCGCAGAAGTCGAGTAGAGAACGCTCCGGTCGAGATTCTTGGCTGGAAATTTCCGACGGATGCCGGATTATTACTTTGCCGGGCGGCAAAGAGGGATGCACGTCGGGGACGCGCGAACGAAAAGAGGTCTCAAATCCGCTTAAAGATATACCGCTCGATAATCGCGAGTCTCGCTTCCGTTGCGAAATTTTTCCGGTCGCGATCCGTCGCCGCTGTCGGGTTTCTCTTTTCATCCTCTTCGTTGTCGACGCGGATAAATCCCTTGCACGCATGCACGAGAGCGAAAACCGTCCGTTCTCTTTCTTCTCCGCGTCTTTTATCTTTCTCGCGCACGTGTGTGTTCGCCTTCCCGCCAACTCGTCGTCCTCCACCCCCGCACTTCGTATCCCCGATAATTGGCAGAAAAGCGAACGGAGTTTTGTTTTTAGGTCCGTGCTGTGTCTAGCGGTATAAAAATTCGGCCGGTTTCTCGAGATGTAGATGTGTTCTCGGAAGCGCGTCGGGCATCATCGGGCCCAGGTGAGGGAGGACGCGCATCGCGCGACGCGCGGAGAGACGTGCACAGTTGGCGTAGCGCAGGGACGAGTGGGGATCCTCGCGGAGGACCAGCCGCGAGGATTCACCTCATGTAAAACCGGGCAAAGTTTTGTCGCGCAGCGCTTCGTGGTCTGGCGGCGATAACATTGTCCGACAGTGCAAGAGTTCGCATCGCTCCAGGTGGGACAACTATTGTCCTTTGTTGCGGCATTGCTTGTCTCTTTTTTTTTCTTCTCTCTTTTTCTCTTACTCTCTCTTTTTCTCTCGCTTTTTACTTGGAAGAGAGAGAGAGAGAGAGAGAAATCCGCCGCCTCTTATGCTTGTTTGTTTTCACGCGCTTTAACGAATTCCGATCTTCGTGTTATATACGTAACGGCGTTATATGTCGCTCCTTGTTATCGCGATCGGTCCTGTTTCGATCTCTTCTCCCGATTGATCGTTACGGGGATATTGCACATACTGTTGGATGATCCCGCGGGCGTCGCACCGACGCGACATCGTTTACAATCGCGGGCGCTCTATCGACGGTCATCACGACGGGAAAATATAATTACCGGCAACGCGTATAGTGCAGTGCGCGAGATTTGACCTACATTCGGATTCGGCGTTATCGAAAAAATCGTTGCCGCCGGGTAAAATCCGCGCAAAGCTCTCGCGAAAACGCACACGCGATAGCTCTAGAATTGAATACACGATCAACGTGTCCGATAAGAGTTTTCTATTTTTCAAAACAAATTCTTAAATAATAATCGTAATCATTTAATGTGAGTCGCGTAAAATTTTGGACGTTTCTATATACTAATTATTAGCTACGTCGATGAGAGAGAAAAGTTCAAATGTTTTTTCGTGCAACGACCTACGCGCGATTTTATAGAATTTCGAGAGAAGAAGTTCGAGATCCGCTTCTTTTTCTCGAGGTTTTTTAATTCCGCTCTTCGCAATGCCCGCCTGTAAGGAAAATATGGAAAATCGTTATAAGAAACGCGGAAAATATAGGACTTCCATCCCGCACGGATGGCAATGAAATTGTCCCGTTCTCGTGAGACGTCTCGCGAAACTGTTGTCCCACGATCTTCCGTTCCTCCCGTAGTGGTTTTCGTCGTTTGTGTGCCGTTTGCACGTCGCGACCGTCGCAATATTTTACCCACCTCCTGTTAAAGGGCAGAGCGGGTACGAGGCAGCACCCTTCTCGGGAGGAAAAAGAGGAGAAGGTGGAGGAACGAAGATTCGCATTGCGCGCGACTCCCAGATAAATATATAAATGAAAAATGGAAATAATTAAAAAGCCCTTTTGACATTCGCAAAGGATTCTCCGTCGTGTCTTTTGATTACTCGGTCGCGTATTCGCGCTGTCCATTCACGAGTTTTGTTTTTGCGATGTGTGGCACGCCATCACCCGCCATTCGTAGCGAAAGAGAGAGAGAAAGAGAGTATATAAACTAGTTTTCCCGGAACCTCCATTTCCTTTTTTTCCCCTCGCTATTCTATTTTAATATTTCGTCCGTTTCCAATTCCGCGCTTGTTCCGCGAGATAGAAAAGAGATGCATCAAAGGGCAACTCGCATCGGTCGGCTCATTTTTTTTTTCGTGATAATTAGCAGCGAATAGCCTTTTTAGGTGCTTGTTTGCGCATATTCGCATTGCGGCAGAGGCATATTTGCATGTGCTGTATATAACACAGTATATACATACATATTATATTATTTATCTTCCTTTTTCACAGTAATTGCGAATTCCGCGAATATTTTTGAAATACAATTAAATCGTTTCTTATATTGCAATCATCTTCCAAGAATTGTTACATATTAATATTAATATATTACTTCGTGCGTTGTTTTAATACTCTTGCAAAAATACAAAAGTCAGAGAACATATTTCTGTGATGAGATGATTCTATCTCTAAAATATATGTAAATTTTTTTTTTCAAGTTTTTTTTCAGTTTAATCCATCTATAGTTCTGTCTAGGTTTTTACATCAGGATTCGACGTTCCCCCGAAATTACGCGAGCGGCGATTGATTCTCGCTCGGCGGTTCTCTCTTCACCTCTTTTCGTTACAACGACGCCCCCGCTCTTTTTTTCCACGGAGAAATTCGGTCAACCGTATTCATGTCGTGCTTTTTCGATGCCTCGGAGGATCTATTGCGTCGCCGGCGAGTTTTTGTCTCCCTTTTTCTCGATGTTCGGACTGATCCCTTGTCAATAGCATTGCCGCTCGTTAATACCTCGTCCGGCCAATAGTTCCCCTGCGGCTTTTCGCCCTTCCCTTCTTCCCCTCTCTCTTTCTCTTTCTCCCTTAGTCTCTCCTACCTTCCGACTCTTCCCCCACGAATCTCCCTTCCCTTCTCTTTCACCCTGTCTTTCTCTCTTTCTCCTCTCTCTCTCTCACACGCACACACATACATAAACACCTACACTTACGCGCCAACGCCATGTACATATTCCCGTCGGATACGTGTGTTTATATCACATTATGTACGCGCGCGTGTTGGTCCACATATCTATGGCTTATGTATGAAATACACGCGTTATATATACACGGTGTACCGGCCGCGGATGTACGCGGTGGTGGTACAGAAAGTAAACGACGACACGCGCGCATACTCTTTCAGACTCTTCGCGCCCCGTACGCGGGGGAGGGAAAATCTTCGCGAGATGTGTCTTGATGAAATTCAATTGCCGCGAGTCTTAATATCGAACAAAACTGTAGCCGTAATTTTTACCGCGGCGCTCACGTTTTTCACCGGCGCTGCGAACTTTTCGCGATTTTTTGTTCTTATCGTCCGCGCCGTTTCGTTGAAGAGCTGTTCTAGATCGGCGTCGCGACGCCACGCACCCGAACGACCGCTCTTTTACGGAATGCGATTTCTGACGACGTAGGCGTGTCTTCTCGTGGGAGAGAAACAGCGCCATGAGAGACCGGAGACACGGAGCTCGAATTTTTTTTTCGAGGACACCCTGTTTGTGAACGCCCTTCCCCTTTACTACCTCCTCCTCCTCCTCCTTCTCTCGACTATGTAACGCGCTTATGTATCACATTATGTGCAGGATACTTTCGTACATGGCCAGTTAGGTATATGTATGAACGGAAGGAGGACGCGGGCGGAGCTGTCGGTGGCTACACGTTCACGCTCGCGCTCGCGCGTTCACGTGCACGAAAACGACGTTGACGACGTACATAAGCGCGTCCGTGCGCGGCGGTACATATATATACGGCGTATACACGACACACATACACGTGCACACGTCGATCGGTGCACTTGTCCGTGCTCAGCGCGTCCCGCAGTGGCGCTCAACCGATCCGGACGGCGAGATAGCGCGCTCGTATGATTTTTTTCCCAAGTCGAGATTTCTTCGACTAATTTTCTGATATCCGGTGTTGCGTATATACGTTCAAACTCGGGGAGAGATCACAAGATACTCTCAAGATTTTAATAATATTTTATACGTTAAAATTTTTCGCGCGATACATACCGCGCGGCATATGAATATTATAATTGATGAAACAAAAAGATTAATTTTACATCATCGTGAAAAAATCAATGCGTTTGCAATTCATTTGGCGTGTCGCGTTAATCAACGTATGTTAATTTAACGCCAATTCCCGATGCAGCATTGTTAAAAGATTGTTAAAAGATTCATGATTTTCTATAAATAAACCATCGTCATTTACTCAAACGAATCTTCGCAATTGTGTGCATATCGACGCATATTCGCGCATATACAAAGAGCCAACATTTACATCTGACGACTTTTGCTCGCAATAAGTTTTCGACGTGCTTGGCGATACGCGGCGATTACGCAATGTCGCGGTTTATCGCTCGCGCTCGCGAGTATACACATATGCGCTCGTGTAAAAATACTTTTGCCGTAGCGAAAAAAATACTTCGCTCGATGGTAAATATTGGTCGCGAACGGATAAACAATCGATGTTGTTTTATACCGGTATCGGCTGCTGCCTAAATATTATACGCTTCGTGCTACGTACACACACACACACACGTATGTATACGCGCGACCATTGTCGCGGTATGTACATTTTCAGCGAAAAGAATATATCAAAAGCGCAAAGAAAAATGCTTGCGTTTCGCCATGCGTTGTTTCTTTTCGTTATACGTGCGGCAGCGCGTCGGCTACCTTCTATATACACGCGTACATAACGATAAAACAATACCGTGCGCGTTTAATAATGACGACTTTCATCGAGGAGGAGAAGAAGACTCGTCACGTCCAGTTTCCCTCGTGGTTAACGAGTCCCGACGGGTCATCGCCTCGGGGCTCGACACCCCCAGGCTCACGATGTGTTGCCCGTAAACGCGAATCGAGATTTAAGCGATGTATGCTAATACGAGACTTAGTATGCGCCGCGGTGGCCCCGCATTATGAAGATTTTCAATTTTACGCCGTGCGTCACAACGGCGAAATAAATATTTGCCGGACGAGATCCGAAGATGTGTTACGACTGCAATCATCCGCTCTCCCTTTGCCCTTGTCGATCGTTTTGCTAATGCCATTAACACCTACCCACCTCACCCCGGTCACTCTTTCTTCTCGGACGGCGAGATTAATGATCGTCTCGGCAGCGGATTTAATTTATTACGCTCTTCGCGAAACGGGAGATATTCGGCAAAAGATTCTTCGATTTCGGAGGAATTTTAAAAGGTCACGCGTGGAAGAACGTTCGAGTTGTTTTTCGCGCGCGTCCGATAGTGACTTTAGACTCCTACTTCCTACTGTTTTGTATCCGCACGACCGATAATTACTAAGAGATAATTACTAAGAGATTAGAATGCACGCGTTTCTTTACGCGCGCGCGTCCGATGTGAATAAGCTTTGATCGCGCGACAGTGCGAGCGACGACGAGCGAGCTGTTGTTGATCGCGATGAATGCGGAAACCAACGTCCTTGGTCGAAGATTGATTCTGTCGACGTTATATAATACATATCGCGGTATGTTGCGTGTTTTGTTGTTCAAGTCGTGTTCATGTTAATTATTCATCACTCAGTGTGTCTCCTTGCTGTCAACTGAGATTTTCTTATCCAAGAGATTAGAAACACGTTTTTCTAAGTATCGTGACATTTTTAGCTTCGCACCTACATTCGGACGGTGCGGTGATATTTGACGGTGCGTTGAACTCAATACTCCAGTAGATAATAAATGTCATTGCATACGAACAATTTCACTGTATGATGGCGACCACGATGAGGTTGGCCACGACTGACACGTACGCAACGCGTCATTTATTATATTTAGTGGAGTATGTGAGTTCCCGTGTTAAAAATTTGAAACATTACCGACCGTTTTTGCACGATTAGGTGACAAACGTCGAGTCTGTACAAATGTACAAAATTGCACATGGTTCTTTTAGCATTAAACTGTCGATGAGAGAAATAATACGGCCAGGTAAAGGATGTACATGTGAAATATTTTTGAAGTGTAAACAAGAGCTCATGTTAAATTTCAATTTATATTTACGATACCGAGAAGAGGATTCCACTCAAGAATAAAAAAAAACGTATATTGTCACTTAACGTCGTTACGTAATCCACTTATAATAAATTCACAATACCAGCGAATTGGTACTTGATGTCTTTTTTTTTTTTCTAGTTATTGTTGCCCTAAACAATATTCGCAAAGTATTAATTCGTTAAATTGCGCTCGGCCTACGATCGTGTTTTGAACGACAGTCAAGACATCCATTTATTTCACCAGTAGCTTCTTCTCCGAGAAGTGAAAGCGCATCTTCTCTGACGTTAGTCTCTGTTTTCACAGATATATTTGCAAAACTCACAAAACTTACGTAATCGCCCGACTGGCCTTTTAAAAAACAAACGAGAGATAATCCAAGATCGAGTGTATTTCGCGGATTTACGTTTGCGGAATGAACGAGTTCTGGCGCGATGAGAGATCTTTAAAGCGGAACACTTCGATTTGATTTGATTTTATCGTCTCTCCGGCGCTGCAGCTCGTTAGAGAGAGAGAGAGAGAACCACGCTAACAATGCGACTTCTCGCGAAACAATGCGACTTAATAACGAAGAATCTCCACGCGCGGGTGTAATACCGCCTGAGAAAACTCGTCATTCACCTCGGCGCGACCTTCACGAGGGCGTTTCCGTGGAAATGGGTATCCTTTCTCGCGCCTGCTATCCTCTTCCCGAGGGACACTCGCCGCTCTTCGTGTACACAGCGCGCGGAGATAGCTATCTCACCGACGGCGGATCTATTGGCCAAGAAAGTGGATGTGTGTGTGTGTAACCACGACGCGGGTTGCGAGACTCGCAAACGACAAAACCGCACACTCGAGCGATCCCGGTTGTTGTTCGCGGCGGAAGAAACTCGCGCGCTCGCGAACCCGACGCGAGTTTCGTTCTCATTCATTGTTTCAATAACGATACACGCTTAATCGTCCCGCCCTCTCTTGCATTTAGTTAACCCCGAATATTTGTACGGTCGTGTCAAATCGCGTATGCCTCACGTGGGTCACGCCCACGACGTGAATCGTTTCACAAAAATCGCCGGCGTTAGATCCATATATTTTTGTGATTGATCGTCCATTGTCTTTCATGTTTCAATGTGTCGTAATTTAGTAACGACGAGTTATGAGCTTGTGAACGATAATTTTTAGACGTGTTGGAATGCAATGTAGCGTTCATTGCGCCTTTAATTGTAATAAAAAGTTGCCGCAAAGCGCAGTGACAAAAACTAAACTAAGTAAGTTGAATTTCTCACGTATTACCGATAGAAATCGATAAAAAGAATAAATTGTTGATGATTTTCACATTCTTGGATTGATTCGCAATTTCTACGATCGCAATGTAGACACACTCGTAAGCACACAACGTACTGCAATCATTTCTATATATGTAATTGCACAAGGTACGTGTACATATTTAATTCGAGAACTTTGCTTGTTTGTTTCACAAAGTCTTTTCATTGATATCAACATATTCTCGGCTAGCCGATAGTATTATCGTCGCACATCACCGTTGATACGGTCAATCAACGCGGAGCCAAATTAGGAGGTTGCAACATTTTTATTATTATTACTGGGAAGCGGTAACTTGGTTAGTTTTCGCAATTACGCGCGATGCCGATGAAAAGGACGGTCCTCTCGCTGCACATCGGGAGATCTCTTTTGAGACTCTTGCGCAAATGCATTGGACGTTATTATACGAACGTTATTACGCGAAGGTTTTCTTTGCCAAATTCCGCCGATGTGTTGCGCAAAAAATATGTTTTCCCATAATTACTTATTTTTAATTGGCATTCCATTTAAAAATTACATGAAAAATATTTTTCAGTCCGAAAGCAATCGCTGAAATACCGAAATGATCGATTTATCGCGATTCGCGTATACATAAAATATACGGAAAAATGGTAATTACACCGATAATAATTCCGACGTTGAATATGCCGGCATCGCTAAAACGAAACGAAGAAAGCGAAAGGAACTGTTACATCTTTTAAGTGACTTCTGCATCAAAACGTTGTTTTGTTCCCGCTTGAAAGCCATCGATAAGGTCGAATATTAATTCCCGCGTAATCGACCGTGTCTCAATGACGTGCTTCGCTTTCACTTTTACCTCGCGATGTTTGAATGAGACATACGAAATTGTTTGAGCCGTGAGCTTTCGTCGCAAATTGAAACTCGCTCGCTCGCTCGCTCGCTCCGGGGTTACACTTTGGCCGGAGCCGCGCGCGCGACCGGTTCTAATTAAGAAACAGAGCGACGCGCGGTAATTGGCTTCCGCGATGTGCTCCCGTGATGAATGGAATGTTTTTATATCCTGGTCGAGAAAGAAGCAGCTTATAAAGCGCGCGCGCGCCTATCGTCGTCGTGTAAATGCCTTTGATTCGCGGAGGCGCTGGCTGGCTGGCAGGCGGGAAGAGCCTCTCTTTCTGCAAAGCTATAGTGGCCTGTTGCATGCCACCGCTCTCTCGCGCGCTGGCCCCTCCGGCTATGCACCGGGCCGTGTTTCTTGAGTCGTTCTCCGCGATGATCGATTTAAGCCCGGTTCACACTCGTGAAACCAGGGGGTGGTGGAGAAAGGGGGAGCTTAACGTTGCGCGCGTGTGTCCCCTCCCGCAAGTCTCTACTCGCGCGCGCTTATACGGACGTCGACAAAGTACTCTCAACAAGTCGCCGCGCCTTCCCTCGTTCACGCTCGCGCGCCCTTCCCCCCTACGGTGTCTACCGCCGCGCGCTCGTAATCCGTCATGCAGCGGCGAAATTGATTAATCGAACATTTCGCCGATATTCCCCTCTAACGAACGTGTAACACGAGAGCTCGAGACGGATTACCTCCGAGAGGCTTTATCTGCTTTACGGGGGCCTCGCGGAGTATTACGCGATCCGGTTGAATGTTAATACGAACTTGTTCGATGTTCGCGGTGATGCGCGAAATAAAGGACATACCACGCGTGTGTTGCATGTCTTGCAAGAAAATAAATAAAAATTTCACTAAAAACAACTTTTACTTTGTAAGATCTTACAATAAGATTTTCTTTTCAATAAGACTTTTGCCACTCGTCCGGAATCCACGTGGAATAATTTTGATCTTTTATCGCCCTCGCGGGATGAATTGCGCCAAAACGAGGCAAACGGAACGACGATAACGGAGGCGCGCGCGCCCTCGATCAAGATCGGAACAGCGTGTTCCATTAAAATCAGCCACCGAGTGTTCCAAAAGTTTCGGGAAACATTTCGACACGCCGTACTTCACGGTGTTCGATTCAGCCGCGGGTAACTCGCGCGATTTATGTACCTTCGCTCGCGATTCGGCTTTACGAGTCGCCGCGGCGAAGGAAGGATTTCTTTTTTTTTTTTTTTTTTTAGAATTTAGTTCCAGAAAAGAGAGGTAAACCCGCAACGAAGCGTCGTCGACTTTAATAGATGAGCTTTCCCATGTTTTTTTGCTTTTTTTTTACGACGTACATTTTCGGATAAGTATGTTTCGAACAATCTGTTACGAAAAGTGTTTCTCTCCGCGAAATCGTATGCAAATGTAGGTACGTTAATCCCATTAGGTCCGCGTTCCAAGTTAACGCGAAACATAACGGACGCGAAGGGGTCCTTATTTCGTCGGCGAATAATGTCGGTCAAGGGTCGTAGGAACCATTTAAACTCCGCGCGGAATCCGGGAGAATCTTGCTCCAAATATAACGAAGTTCCCAGCGACAACGACATGTACTACACGATAGTTTCATGGCGTCATTCTCTCGGCGTTCTCTCCGTTCATCCCGCGTCTTCCGCCCTTCTCGCTCGTCAAGTCGCGTCTACTAGGCGGAATCGTGGGGTGGTCGTGGGGGACTACGGCGCGGAGGTACAGGACGAGACGGTCAGAGGGGAAACGCGGGGGACAATACTATCCCCGCTGATTCAGTTTATGGCTGATCATTCGACCCTGGACTCTCTTTCTCTCTTCTCCTTCTCTTCCTCTCTCATCTTCTGCTGCTGCTACTTCTCCTCCTCCTCCTCCTTCTCTTCCTCTCATTCTTCCTCTCGCGTTCTCTCCATCTCTCCATATGTATATGTACCATATATATGCGCGACGTACGTACGCGCACACGAGCATCCGTGTAAATACTCGGGTGTGCGGGCAAATATGTAGATACCCCGTGTGCACATAGCCAGGTCCATGTACGCGAGATATCTAGACTCTATGTGCTACTCTCCGTACGCGCGCGAGTAGATATGGTATTATATATATATACACATATATATATATATATGTATGTATACGTATATATATATGTATATACTACGCTCTCGCCGCGTCGTTGCACGTACACGCATGCATATGCACGCGCGAGTACGAGCGTGCGCATACGTTTAACGCGTCATGCAGCAGCGCAGAGCGCGCGCCCACGTTGCCGCACGTGCTTCTTCTCGCGCGTGTGTCCCGCGCGCAAAAGCGCGTGCACGCGTTTCTTCTTCGCGCTCGCCTATGTCCGTTATGCGTTCGCCGCGTTCCGGATCGACGGACGAACGGACGAGAGACGCGCTTCGCTTCGTTTCGCTTCGAAGAGATGATGCTCACTTCCCCGTAATCCACTCGTTAGGTGGATTCCCTACGACCCGCTTGAGAGAAAAATAGAGAAAGATTTTGTTTCCGATACCGTCTCTGCGGATGAGAGATCTGCAGTCGCGAATAAATTACACGGCGCCGCTTTATCGGCCGGCGCGAAATTACGTTATTCGCTCGTAAGAGTTCGAGGACCGGTTCACCGCCTCTCGCGTCAAAGTTGAGAGAGAAAACGTGAACGTAAATTCGACCGGCCGCGATCGCACTTTCCGTCTCAGAGAGGGGTAGAGGGATGCGAGCAGCGAGTGCGACGAGGACACTCGAGAATCGAGCGTATCGCGCGCGTCCCTATTTAGCGATCAGTAACACTCCGCAACCGCATCGCTTCGCAACTATATCACTTCGAACTTCCCGTACCTTTGGGTGGTGATGGAGTAAAAGGAGTATTTGAGGGTGAACTATAATTAGACTCGGACTAAAACTTCGCACCGAACTCGACGGTAACTTACTTTACGCTGGCAATACATAGAGAATTTTCTTTCGAGACATCGGAAAGTAATTAGGATATAACTCGATCGCGGTAAAAGTTGAAAAAAAGTTGGTAGAAAGATATATACGACGTAATTTTTACAAAATGTGACAAATATTCATAGCAAAAGCTCTATTAAATATAAACTGAACACGAATTAAACACGTGCGTGGGCAGGTGTATTTTTCGCAATGAATTTTTTAAATTTCACAGGAGGATGGATAATTTATATATTCGAGATGCAAATTAAGCATTTTGAATGAATGTTCGAATTCAATTTCTATGTGTGTATTAATCTACATTTGAAAATATATTTTGCACGTACATTTAGCGTTTTAGCTCTTGAAAATTTTAATTCTTGTTTAGTTTGTAAAATATATATTTCAATGTAAGGCGAAAACATCTTTTCGCCAGAGGGGTGGTCGAGAGCTCTCTGTATTATTATCGTAATATAGGTTTACGTTGGCATAATATTTACCAAACTTTGCCACAGTGTACGCAACAATTTACGCGCATCCTCGCAAGGTTTCTTTTTACATAAACCGCTTGGTATATCCCGAGGTGGAATTCCCAAGGCGGGAAGCCTTCAATTCTGTCCTTTGGATATGCGCACTCCGTGTAACAGAGCTTCTTTCTCATTCTGGCTTTTTCTTTACATGATCGCGCACACGCGCGCAATGCTAGCGTCGAAATATTCCACTATTATCACCGAGTCATCCAATCGTAAACACAGGATAGATACATTTCCTTTAAATGTCAATGAAGAAACTTTTTTCCTTTGATTCAATTCTATTGTATCACAATTGTGCAACTTGAAAACATGAAATTATTCAAATATGAAAAATTAGCGAAATAAGTTTTTTTTTATGCGCCATCGCGATTACATTTCGCTCAGAATTTTCTCGACGATCTAATTAGTACAATTTTGTCACTTAGAAGACTACAACGACGAAACGACAAAGACTGCTCGGAGAACATTTTTGTTTTGTCGCGCGACAATCCGATTCATCAAAGGCACGAAAATTGAATGCGGATACACACGCGAATCTCGTCGGTGTTTCTCTTCCACCCCCTCGATCTTCCCGCCTTCTCGACTTCCACGCGTGACGCAAACGCAACGCGACGCGCGTTGCATCGCGCGTCCACTGCGGACGGTCGCTCATAATCCGTCGTTAATCCGGTTGATCGTCGCGACAACACGGAAATCCGTCAAAGGAAACATGTCGTGCTCATTTTCAGGATCTCTCTTTAACGCCGAATTTTTATCTTTTACCAGTCGCCTTTTCCCGAAACATATCCGTTTTCGCAAGTGCGATTCATCCGAGGGAAATGTGGTGCGGATTAAGATTTCATGCGTATATTGAAATAATTTTGTAGTACAAAACAAATTGTTGAACAATTTTGTTTGTTATTTCGGGATTGACTTTCTCTGAGAAGAAAACCGCCGAGAACGCATCGTGTTTCTCTCTTCGTAGTCGTAAATAACTGGAAATTCTGGAGCGTTTGTAAATCAAGATTCAGTGATGCGAACGGATAATGGCGCAACCGTGTATTTCGCAATATTGGCCAACGTAGCGATTCGTGCTCAGATTAAGGATGCTTATTATTTCCAGTTGTCGAACGTAAACTTCGATCGTTTATTCGCGTTGATTTACGTTGGCGCCGTAATCATTATTGCTAATGCATCCGCGAGAAGATACGAATGATATCGCTAAAAGCCTCTGAAACATTGATACGCGGAAATACAGTTTAATATCGACGCGTGTGTGTTACAAGCTTACGAAACATCGGCGACTCTAATGCGGCTCGTGCGTAAAAAAAAAAAAAGAAATTAAAAATTTTTTTGCAGATGCGAACGAACACATGCATTACTTAAAGAAGGTCGTCGCGTGTGTGTCGTTTCACAGTAGTACCCGTGGCGCGCCGCGGGCACGAGGTTTCATTTCCTCCACACGCGCTATCTAATTTAGTCGGCCGGATCTCGCGGAATTAGAATACGGTTTATTCGGCGCGTCAAAGGCTAATGAGCCGTTTCTCTAAAATACTTAGCGGCTCTTATTTACATTTCCCGCCTTTTGCGGCCGAGAGAGCGCGAACTACAATTACCAACTCTCGCAGGACTCATCCGCGAACTCGTTAAGGACAAACCTCACCTGTTCAAGACTCGACAGGGAAAGGGTCTACGGTGACGTAGACTCTTTTTTTTCTTCTCCTTTCTTCTCTTGTATTAACCAGCGGCGTATTAACGTTTCTCCTCGGATCGCTAATACACCGACGTGTAACATTTTCTCGGGCACGTTTCAGCACATCTCCCGGAAGAGGAGACGCGCCATGAAAAATTATTAGGCGAACGACGACGACGGTTTTGCGGTTGTATCTCCCCCCCTTCCGCGTTCCTTAATCGCGAGACTTTCCTTCTTGCGTAGCTCCGAGGATTAAACGTGGATATCCCCCGGATATAGAAGATACAGGGAATTTCCAACCTTCTTTTGGTCGTCGTTTCTCTTTCTCTCTTCCGTCCTTCGCTCTGTTCCCTTTCTCAACGGCGTTGCTGCTATGCGCTCTTTCCCTCTTTCCGTCTCTCTGTCTCTTTCTCTTTCTCTTTCCTTCTCTAGCTCGCATCTCTCTTCTCTCTCTCCCCCCGTTCTCATCCTCCTCTTATTTTTTTCCCACTCCCCGACGCCCACCCTCTTGCTTTTGCATTTTTTGTTGCCTTCTACAACCGCGTACAACGGCGCGGCGCAGGTCAATTCCATCGCGGTCGTGACTCCATCGCGCCTCCGTCGCGACGCGCAGTTGCCACGGGCAACTCTCCGTCGCGGCTGCGAAAATGTTGTCCGCGCTGATGTGCCGGGGGATGGCGATGGCCGGGTGTGGAGGTTGGAGCGGAGAAGCGGCAGCGGGGAACCCGGGTGTGGGTTACGCGCGGAAGAGCGAGGGCGCGAGGAAGGGAGGAGGGTGGTGGGGCGGAGGCAAAGGGGGATGAGAGCCGGCGCGGAGTCGTGCGCACCCTGTGCCAGGAGCTCTCCGCGTCGGGGAAAAATTCAATCCCCCGGTTAAAGGGGATGACGCGCTCTTCAGGGCCGAGTCAGTAATTTTCGCAAGAGCTCTCCGTACCTGTTTCTCTCTCTCTCTCTCTCTCTCTCTCTCTCTTCTCTCTTTCCTTTCCCCGAGCGTCTTTCATCCCGTAGGCCCGCTCCTGTGCACGATGTGGGAAGGAAGGAATGAATGGGCACGGATATCGTACGACTTCGAGAAGGAATGCGCGCGCGAGGAGGATGCGCGCCGCGTGCTCCTCTCGTTTCTTCGCGCGCGCGAGCGCGTTCACCCTGCGCCCGAATGCCTGTGTGTCATAAAACTAATGTAGTCCAGAATCGCGCGGAAATTTTGAGAGAGCTTCCTCTCTCCTGAGAGATTTTTGTTGAAATCCCCGGAAGTTGAAGGGAGCGAAGATTCTGCCGGCGAGATTTATCTATCCGACGTTATTGTGCGGAAAGTACGTTTCTTAGTTATCGAACGGGGAGCGTTCGAAATAAATGTGGACGGTGAAATTTGATGGTTAAAGGATTGTTTTCGCGCGGTTGTTTAAAAATTGATATTCGCGGTTATGTGATTGAATCGATCGCGAAATTTAGACTTGCAAAAGAAGTTTGCATGTCGACGCCAAATTACGAGCCGCCACTTCGCTCGATTACTAGCTACCCATTCTTTCGTGATTAACCGTAATAAATGTAATGATCGTCAGATGAAAGCTAAGAACGGTTGTTAATTTCGATCGTTAAAAGTTGATCGGAGTCGACGGAGTGCCGATATTTTATGCTGTTTGGTGGCGCGTTGCGTTTCAAGATTACGGAGATACGACGAGCGAGAACGAGCGGAAGGTTAATCGGCGAAGAAGCGGGAAGGTCCTGAGAGAGGGTCTGATTCAACCTGTGTCGTTCTTAATGTTTAATCGCGATTCCGAGCCGATGGCGAGCCACGCGGGATCCGAAGGGCAACCAACCCTTCCTCTCGCGCGCGACAGTAAAACGAACGACCGAACAGCGAGTTTACGACGCCGCCGCCCGCCTCAGGGTCGGACACTGACGAGCACCTGGGGTGAATCCGTGGGGTGGGTTAAGGGGGTCAATCTCCATCGGCGCTTAATTCGCAGTCTTGCCCTGCTGACACCCTTTCGCGATTGTTCGCCTGCCATTAAGTGTACTCGCTATTCCCCGCGCGAACCTAAACGAGAATACTATAATATTCGATTACGTTTATACCAAGTGTTATTAATTAACAAGATGTTCATTAATTGAGACAGTAAAAAATATAGAACATCGTCCGGTAGTTAATTATGTTATATATTTATTAACACGCGAAAAAAGTATACATATATACAGAAATGATGCTGTTACATTTTTCAAGAGCGTAAATAATTAAAAAAAGGAAAAATGAGAAAAGGAAACGTTTATGCAATTCTGTTTTTCAATTGTATTAGCACATTTAGTTGACGGATAAATAGAACGATTCTCGATAATTGTTTTTTCAATATTTTTCATCGTTGTTCTATTTTCAATGAACCAAATACGTTCGACAAGTGCAGCTACGTATCGTTGTTTATTAATATTATTAAGGAACTTTGTGCACAATTGACATGCAACTCTCCGATATTTCATTGAATTATTTCTCGGAATCGCGCAAATAACGGGTAATTTTTGATACTTTTTGTTATACAACTTTCGTTACGTGCTTGGTTTAACTGTTCATGCATCGCGCACGAGTATACATAAGTGACCGTATCTTATCGGTGGATAAATAAGTATACAGTCGCGAGTGCACATGTACATACATATGCGCGCTCTCTCTTGTCTCTCTTACGCGCGCTGGCACTTTCTTTCTCCGTCTTATCGACTGTCCGTCCATCTCGCTTCTTTTGCCTTGTTCGTTCCAAGGCTACTTTGATAACAGCTTTGACTCTGAATGGGGCACAGTAAATCGGACTGTTACCGATGTTTGTTATACAGAGGCTGTACACTTCCTAATCTTTTCTGAATACATCATTGATCGGTGTCGAAGATTTTGATTGGGATAACGTTGGACGACGAGACGACTGTGAAAAAAAAAAAAAAAAAAAAAAAAGCTGAGAAGTTGAAGTGAATTCTTTTGCGCGATTTGTGCGAGATGATTTCTGG
>QVNV01018342.1:0-37672 GCA_014825455.1 Pseudomyrmex pallidus | reverse complement strand
TATGTTAGCATTGTAATTAATTAATACATACATAATAATGAAGAAATTACTAGATAATTAGGTATTATGATATCTGAAATATATAATCCTTATTTACTGGTTTATTAATTAACTAATATTATCGATTTGCCGTGTGAGTGTTAAAACTGGAGCGTTTCTCTCTCTTTCTCTGATACATTTTCCATTAAAATCACTTTATTTCTGTTTCTCAAATAAACTCCACTTGAATTAAACGGAAATTCTATTTGCATTGTTGAAGTTTAATTCGCGAAACCTTTTAACTCCCAGTATTGAATACGACTGTAATTAGATATAAAAATCTGCTTTAAGTGGAGATAAATCCTACTTTGTACAGTTATCTGAATATGCCCCAGTTACTCGTATAAATTTTTTTTATTTTACATAAAAAATCACGCGTGATTTTGCTTAAATAAAAATATAGTAAAGAAAGATATATATAGGAAACTGTATAATACACACGCATATTTTAACGCGTACAACGCAAAACTGAATTGCTCGCTTTACACGCGGGGTACGCGCATTCGTATTCAGAAAAAGTAATATCTCACCCGGGAGTGGAAGGTCGTAAGGCCAATATCGCCGTATGTCGTGCTGCCGCGCAAGTGTGCGTTTCAAAAGCGGATTAGTTCCGGTATTGTATTTACAGGTGGTCGTGCACTACGAGCGGCTTAGTTGCAAAATTGCCCGTACATAGTACGATATATGTATATCTCATGGCACTCGTATTCATCGGGTTCGACCCTCTCGAAATCTGCAAACGCGAATGCTCGTTTGCGTGATGCGATAGTTATCTACTCTCTACGTAGAGATTCTAATATCGCGGGATCATCCGAAAAGATCCGTTAACGGATTTTGTTAAATTAATCTTGTTTTTGTTCTACCATATCGTTCAATCACACTGCATTTGTTTACGCAAATCGTTGCAATTAATATTGATTGAATGAAATTTTACTGACCACTTTTAATTGTTTTTAATCTGCGATATTTCTCTGCAGATATAGTACTACTTACCAAAGATGTCGTTTGGGTAGATCAGGAGCGCTAATAACACTATTAAAAGTGCCTTTTGCCGATCCACCATTTTGCCACAATCATGGATTTAGCTAAAACATGAAGAATATTATTATGTTAATATATTTTGTAGTTATTTCTTTCATACAATATTATTACACTGATAATGTAGTAATATTCCAAGATTATTAATTTTTTTTATAGCTTGCTTGTAGGTACGTAGTCGTTTGTCGAACGCATTTATAAGTTATAAAAGATAATTACAGAAGTCTTCACGATAAAAATTATATCACTATTTTCTCTGGTATTATTATACTAGTGATTCATAAAATATATTGAACGAACTATGTAATGTATAAGCAAAAATATTATTTAATGAGACCTGCGAGTAATCAAGCATGCGACGCGATGTCTCTCAGTTAATTAAAGGCACAATTTAGCAGCGTCCTTTTGATAATTTATATATAAATTATTAATGAACGTAATTAAATATATAAATCTATTGTATCTTTGTGTTTAACAACTCGAAATCAAATAAACGTAAATTACAAGAAATGTCAAAGGTTATTGAACACCAAATACTATATATATAGTTCCATTCAAATATATATAGTTCCATCTATAAATTTTTAAGACTATTATCTATTGATAATTCAATTTTATTCAAATTATTATTCAAAATTAAATAGCGAGTTTTGTCACATGAGTGTGTGCAAATAATCACATATGTACACATACCCAACTATTTTTTTCCTTTTAGAATTAATTCCTCTCGAATCATGTTGCAATTTCTCTAGTTATTGGTTCGCGCGCAACCCAAGAAGAGATGATAAAAATAAAAATAGTCAAGTAGACACGGAATGTAGGAGAATATATATCACTGGCGGAAACATTAAAGTCGTGTCAGCGTCTGTGACGATATTCCGTGGGGATATTCCTTATCCTTTCATCTAGACTTTGCGTACAGATCAAAACGCGGCATCCGCCGCGCTTCCGGTTATATTGGGGATGATGACGGCCCGTTTGTTTTCTCGATATTATATCACGGATCAAGAAAAAAAATACACACAGAAACGATCAGTGCAGACTTTCAGTTTATGCACTATAAAAATACAATGCAAGAAGCAAATTGATCTTCGGTAGCAATATAGTAATACATTTTTCTCACCTTGATGCTACACGAAAATGTTCAGATATATCAAGAAAAATTCTTTTTAATGTAAAAAAATTAAAGTAATGAAAAAGATAGATAAATAATTGTTGACATTGCAATCATAATAAAATTAATTACATTGTGCTTTGACGGGAAAAATGATAATTGAGATATATGTACGGAAATTTAACACGGCAATAACGTCGTCTTTGACGACCCGGTTGGCGCGTTGCAGGCGCTAAACGCCAATCAGGCAAGTTTCTCTTGTACAGCAGCACACTGATAACTCCATTACGAAGCGCAACGAAGCTAGTAGACTTGTTAGACACTTTGAATCATAATATTAAATTGATGTGACACTCATATCAACCTTCTTGCAGTCACGTTTAAAATAAAGACAGTAACATTTGTTTATCTAGTAATCATAATTTTAGAAAATTTATACTTTCCTCCCGGTTCTTACGAATAGTTGACGATTAGAGCGTGTGACGCGCATGAGACGTTTGATTGCTGTGCATAGAGAATAAAGATTTTGATGCAAAGTCGACTGTTCACGTTGTTGCGCTTGAAAGAGGAGTCGTCGCGAGAAAGTTTATCCGCACGACAACTTTGCGAGAAAACAGCAGAAGTTAGGTACATTTATCGCCGCTCCCACCGGGGCGCGCGCACACGCAATACGAGCAAAGTGTATCCATCATGTGAGCGCGTGCCCGCTGCGACAGGGAGCGGAATCAAGTTCGAGACCCCGAGAGCAAGCTTTTCCGCTCGGCTGCAATGAGCAATAGTAGCGGCGGCCTTGTCCAACAAGTTTCGAATGTGATGAGCGAAAAGGCGGGACGATAAAACTTGACACCGCCGCGGTGCAAAGTTGGTGAAATGTCCGAACTCGCTTTCTCTCCTGTGGAATTTGCAACTCTCGCGGGTATGTTGCGAGTAACACGGGAGCAAGTATTCAGCTCTTCTGAGATGATCACAGTAAAAATGTCATTTTCAACGAAAGAATGCAAAATGTATTTATGTAAAATATATATTAATGAATAAATTTAAAACATATTAATAATAATTTTGAAATATTAATAAATATAATATTTGTACAAATAATTGCTTGTTTTTTCGTATATTAAAATTAATAGAGGAGAGATAGATAGAGAGAGAGAGTAATATTTCACGCTTTTTATTTATTAATAAAAGCAATAATTTACGCTAAAATATTGTTATCAGCGACGACACAAACGACGATATAGAAATAACCGCGGCTTATCGTATTTTATACCGCGCGCAGTTACAGTAAGGTCGTCTCCCCGAAGCGAAGACCCAACGTTGCGCCATGCTCATATACCACGGGCGACGTGACTTTATTCAAAGCGGATTCTGTCGTTTACTCGATACACAGGCCGGAGTAATATCGAGTTTGGATTTCGACTAACAAGAGACTGACGCGAAAAGGCGGCTGGCAAACGACAAGCCCCCGCGTAAACAATGCCTCCGAGTAATTAGACGTATAAGACGATTCTTCTCCGACGAATAGATAGTCGCGCGCCGTAGTAGACGAGGCGTATTGTTTTACACGGTTTTAGAACGACAATTCGAAACCAGAGCGAAGACGCGCTCCTTTGTCTCTTACGTTGCGCCTTTGTGCATTCTGCGCAAATTTCAGTTGAGACTCTTTTGTCGGTCCTGCTCGTCCACTTTCGTTCACCTCGTCCGTTATTGTTGCAACAGAATGCCTGCGTTATTATTTACATCCACTTGAATTTTAAACAAGGAAGGAAACTTAAATAAAAGTTATCTCGCAATTGTCACTACGTGATTCATCATAAATATTGTTTTGTACATATGATATATTTATTGCGATAGGATTTATTGCGTATCGATTGCAAACAACCAAAGATCTTACAAAAAACATAGAGGAAAATGAATGTGTTGTAACGAAGAGACGATATGTTCGGCCAATCGCAAATTATTGGGGATCCCTGAAGTATTAGAGAACCTCTGAGTGGTTACAGTCCGTGATTAGTCAGACGCGCGGAGCTAAGCCCAGTCGTGTACACCTGAGTTCGGTAATTTACGGCCACGCTATTGTACATTTATCGTACAAGTATGTGACACCTTCAAGCAAGCTATACGATTATTACCACATACGTAATTGAAGAAACAGGTAATTGTAAAAAATAGTAATAAACGGGTAATTGTGAAGAAAGAGAGATTTGTCACGATTAAAATTTTTAATATATATATACAATGCAACATATTTTATATATATTTATATATATTATAATATTCTTGTAAAACTCATATTTTTTGCAAAATCTTTTCAAATTGTATATTTACGACAACTGTAGAAACAAACAGAAGCCACTCTATAAAAGTTTCATAAAATTATTATATACTATGAATATTTCACGAAATATAACAATTTTAAATTTAATCTAAAATTCTCCGGATCTTGCAAAGTTTCCGTCTAATGAGTTCATTTAAACGCATAAAATTCAGATTTTCCTAATTGCGAAACTTTTAGATGCACATAGCTGGAAATGAAACCATGCCGCAGTCACATGATAAATGTATCCATAATTCGAATGCATCTCTGTTGCAAGTCGGAGTAGCGAACATCTTGTCATGATGAATTCAGATTCTACTCGATTATCTTTTCATCTAATTATTCGTGTCTTACACACACACACACTTATATAAGTAAAGTGACTCGACGTTCTTGTACAACAATACAAAATGGTTTTAAGTGAAAATATCGTTCCCAAGAAATTGAATTAAATTATATGTGACAAGTGTGAAGGGCGGCTGCTACAAATCACGATTTAAAAAAAATTGCTAACGGGTATCGTGCGCTGCCTTAATGCGATCTACGTATGTAAAGTAACGTCATACAAAGCGTAAGCGCGTGCTGATACAAATGGGTTTTACAACGCGAGCATTATGGCGGTTGTAATTCTTGCGGCCTTCCCGTCGCGACGCCGCGTGCGACGGCGCGGCGCACAAGAAACTAATCTGCATTCGAAATTTCATCCTTGTCGAATGTGAAATGAAATTTCCAGCGTACTGACGTCGTCAACGCGGCGCGTGCGTTTATTTAAGGAGGTTTGCGAGATACAAGATCGAGACTTTAATTTTTTTTAAATATTTATCGAGAGTTGTCTGTACATTTAAAATTCAGTAGCATTTTGTTTTGCGAATTCAATCTTATTTCGCGCGAACGTCCGCTTACGGTCATTCATAAACACGTGGCAACGAAAACTCGAATGTCAAACGACCGGAGTAGGCGGCGAACAACCACAAAGTGTACTCGGAGTTTTCCGTGCTTGGAGATTAATCGGAGTTTTGTCCGATCTAATCTGCATTTTGTCGCCCGACTAATCTCAATAATGGTTAATTTGATTGTCATTTTATCAGTGTGTCACGCTGACGACCAAAAGCTCCGTGATCGCAATTTGTTCGTAAGCGCTTCCAACGTCGTAACGTCGTAAGGAAAGAAATCGTTTCCGTGTTACCGCGCTTGTCTGACAGAAAGTTTTTTTTTCTACTGAAGAAAGAAGTCCGCGCAGAGCAACTGCATCCGTTTTTTAACGAAGACCGGTCCAGAGAGAACTCTCGTTTTCTCCGCTCGTCTCTTCTCCGTTTCAATGCGCAACGCGAAGAATGACAATAGAACACGGAGTGTTTCTTAATTCGATTTTTTAAATAGGAATTGGAATGAAAACGGTCATATAAACTTCATTCGACCCGACAGATTGCGCATAAGCTGCGATCAAACCCAGTTCCGTCAAAAGTAATTAATTAACTTGTTTGTGCACCGAGAATTAATTTGGATGTCTACAGCTGTTTGTTTGGAACCACTATTAATCTTTTCTTTTTTGTGATAATTTTCTATATATTTAGAAATGTTAAAAAAATTCTTTCTTTACAAAAAACTATTAAGATACAAATATATTTTAAATTGAGCAAAATATCTGTGATTAAACAAGTTCCTTTGATCTCAAAATATGTTATTATACACATTTTTTGTGTATCAATTATTAGAGTCTTAAAAAATACTGTAACACACAGAAGTACTCCTCTGCAATAAATAGAGATTATCCTTCATCTTGTGTGATAAGAGATTAAATGTTATCTTTCGCATCCCTCGAATGAAGTGCCACGTGCGTCTTATTTTTATGGGACGCGAAGAAGAATGAATGAAGATTTCGTAACGAATACGATACTATGGTCGTCCTACTCCTTCCGTTCCTATTATCAGTTACGGCTTTCGAGAAGGGCGGCTCGTTCCGATCTTGCTACCGCGGCGAAAGGCCGCGATAAAAAGAGCAACGACCATCGCTCGCGATATTACGAAAGGGCTAGTATCGTAGCAACAGACGCTCTTGGCGTGCTGATAAAGGGTGGGTGGGCTACAATCGCCTCGTGTCTTCAGGTTCGCCCGATCGGCGACGGGTTTCAATGTTTTCCGCTACTCTCTGCCCCTCTTTTTCTTCCTTGCTTCCCGGTTCTCGCTTGAAAACAGTTTCGAGCACTTGACTGTACGCACGATATGCGCAGAAATTCCACGCGATTCCCTTATTTTTATTCTTTCTCTGTGTTCCCTTCTATGACAACGACGCATCGCTGTGATAACTTGTCGCGGACAATCGTATTTGGTCGTAACTGAAAAGATTAACTTTTTAATGAGGTACATTCAAATACACATACATAACTGAAGGGCTTAAAAAATTGGTCAATTCTTCTTTGACAAAAAGATCACGAAAATATTTGTGAGTAGGTTTTACGCGCAATTAGTATAAAAGGTTTTCCCTAATGTGTGTGAAGATTGAGAGAATATGCTGCGGTATTTTTTCTGACAGAAATATACGAAAAAGTGAATGTAAGAAAAAAAGATAAGGAGCAATCGATAAGTATTTTCTCGGTGTGCTTTTTTAAATCAGCTGCACTATATTTTTAACGTAGTAAAGCGCGGTCATTTTGCTTTATCGTCAGCGATAGTGCGTTGTGAGAGCGCAAAAAGTCATAAACTACCGAGTAGAAGAAACATCAGGAAAATACGACTCGCTAGATTTCGTCTAAATCCATGCGATATCGCTTATCCTGATATTGGCAATCTTCGATATCCTGATAGCAACAGATATTACTTTGTACGTGGCCCCTTATGTTTGCTGGAACTGCCATTCTCGATGCATTTATTGAAACTACGTTACGATACAGAAATATATAAAATTCACGTTACGTCAAAAGAGAACATGTATTTTATAACAAATATGTGTATCTCGAGAGAAATTACAATTTATTATAATTAAGTAATTTAAGAAACGAGCAGAGTCATTTCGTTCGATCTTTGGTTTGAAATACCATTTTTGCACGCGTGATTCGCTGGAATTCACTGCTTTGCATTTAGACTCCTGAATTACAATTGCGCACTTGCATCCACGATAAGAAAAGACTTTATCGATTGTACTATGCAAATGCGAATGTGCCCGACAGCGTCCTATCGTAACGCTGCTCTCTCATTAACATGACGAATTCATGTAAGACCCTAAAGGATTCATGATGACAAACTTCATAATAGTAGTTCTCTCATTGTCTCTGGCAGTTTGGTAAATCAAAAAACAAACAGACGATAAAAACGATATAGTTGCTACCATAAACGCCGATCTTAATATTTTTAACTGTTTATAATTACCGAACTATTTAACATTTCAGTAGAGAAGTCGATTTCAAAGTGGTTTAAATAGTTTGTAGTTGTCTAAAACTGCTCTAACTAGTTCAGGCGTTCAAATTGAAATATTGATTTTGGCAAACACTGTCCACATAGCGAAACGTACATATATATGTAATATACATATAAACAAACAAATACATGTATCTAAATATTAATACGCAAATTCATTAAAAACATTATCTAGACAAAAATAATTTAACATTTTGCAAACTTCATTTTTGAATACATTTTTTACATTTCTGTAATACACAACCTATATATACGCCTATATACGCCTTCCGCGAAGTCGCCGTTTAAAAGTGTAAAAAGCGCGCGCGGTTGGAAAACGCGGCTTTAATGCGTGCGGAATAATAACTCCTGCCGTTGAAAATAAATCGTACAAAGCGCTGTGTATACTACGGTCCTATCCGCGGAACCGTCGCCTTGTCTTTGACGTTTTTGACTAATGATTCCCAGCTTACCTTCCCTCTCTTCCTCCTTCTCTCTTCTTCTCTCTTTTCTCCTCTCTCTCTCTCTCTCTCTTCCCGTAAACTCGGAATATTATCATATATTCCAAGTATAATGATTGATGAATTAATGCGGCAAAATTACAGAAATCGACCAGACTTACTATTAAGTTTTCCTACTCGGAAAAAAACTTAATGGTTCTCGTGGATTGAATGATAACTTAATCGTGTAACGCACAAAGTGCCTGAGAAACAGCGCACCAAAAATTTTCTGACAAATTTGAGAACAATTTTTTACTTTTGGCAAAATTTTGGAGTAAGAAGTGCGAATAGAAGAGAGAACGAACGCAGCGGAACTCGAGACGGATATATCGCAAAAACAAACGGGAGAGAAGCTCGTAGTCCTATAATGGAGCAGGGCTTCGCTTCTCGAAGAAGTCGTGTTCGATCTCGGAAAGTTTTCAAGACTTCCCGCCTTCTTCTTTCACACACGCTCCTGCTGTTCACTCGTAGTGGACTCGCCGTCTTCACACTTCCGCCACCGCGTCTTTATAATTCAAGAAATATATCGTCTCGCCATAGGTACTTGCATCTTATTGCGCCTTTAGCTTTTCTTTTCTACGTTTTTGGTTTTGTTCGGAGAAATGTGCTGAAACTCTTGCACAAATATTCCTCGTATTTACAGATATAAATTACAAAGAAATTTTATCGCTAAGTATAAAATTATTAAACAGAAAAGTAGAAAATATATAATTAAAAATTTTTATGTTAAAATTATTTAATTATTTTTAACATCTTTTTTCTGCAGAAAGTTACACAAACATTATATTCGCTAATTTGGCAGACAAAACATAAAATTACTAAAAACTTGGACGTTGTTGCGATGTCATTGAAATATTTTCACCGAACAGCGCTCAGCAGGAAATTAGCACGAATTAAGCTTTTCGTTTTAAACGGGCCCTGTTTAACCTCGAGGATCATTGATCCTCATTAAGTACAAATGTCAAGAGGAGCTCTTCACGAGTCGTAAGTCGTTACGTCGTTTGGTCGCTTTCAAATTATTCTGTTTATAAATTTAAAACCTGCGCGCTGTACTTCACGGACGGCTTAACGACGATTCTAATGTGAACTATTTTTTCATAAGTTTTACATCACGACAGCTTGTAAGAAATTAAAATTTTTCTCACGGAACAAGAGAGCAAACGGCCTGGATGACAAACTTTTCTTTTTCCAATGCGACAATGTTGAAAAACTAACTCTCAACGTTGAATCCTAATTAAATCTCAATGTTGTTTACGTAGGTCGTACATTGTGTATTAAAACCAACATGCTCTGAGTAATAAAAAATTCACTCGCTAACTGGGACCGCAATTACAGACGAGATAATCATATGCGTTTTATTAAAGCTTGTGTTATTAAATTTCAGGTTTTACACTGTACAATTTATTTTTGCTCAAACTTTTACTTTTTTCTAACTTGAATTATGAGCGATTTTTTGTACATTATTTATATAAGCGCTATTTTTCAAGGGTTTTATCTTTGAGGAGAAACATTCGTCAGCATAAGTTTTTTTTTTTTGCATTGATTACAACAATACAATTTTTATTCTTATAGCGCGTAATATCTTTATATTAATGCATTTAAAAAATATAAAGATATTATATGCGTTAAGTAAAATCATTACTTGGCAAAAACATTCCTTCGAGATTTTTATTTCAAGCGTAACGCTGCACATGCGCGCATGTACAAGTAAAAGTTTTATTTAAATTTCCGGGGCGTGTTCTCTAATGCAATCGTCCCCATTTTGCAGATAATTTGCACGCAACAGATGAGAAAAAGTGCGCTACTGAAAATATTCACCTTGCAATGTTTTAATTGCTTCCTCGCTTTTTGTTCCTTCGCGCTGAAGTAGCGGCAACAGGGGGTTGTCGCCTCCGGGTAAAATAAAAGCTCCAAGCTCGCAGAAGCTCGAATACGAGCGGTGTTCGTCGTTTCGGAAAAATAAAGTCGTAACACTTTGAACCTTTACTCGTCGTGCAATGCGGCCAGAGAAATCTGACAGAAAGAGTACATCTAACACGGTAGAGACATACAAAAAAAGTATATGTATGTACAGAACTTGGCAGTAAAGATATTGCACCTTGAAAAATGAATTACTTTTTTTACGTTTTGTTTATTTTGTACTAAAAAGATAACTAGAGCAAAATAACACTTTAATTTTACACATTATTTATTTTATAATTTTGTTCCAAAAACTTTTAGTTTCATCTTTAAATAAATCTTTTAAAAGTATCATAGAAATTGATATATAAATTGAAATAATAAAACAAGAAAATATTTAATGATATTTATATTTAAACTAAATTAAAGCACTTTTGAGACCTCGCTGCACTAGAAGAATTTGCTTAAAGTCGAGTCTTTCGTATGTCAGAATCTGGTGGAAAGATGACTCAGACTTCTTCCTGAGAGAGACACGATCATTTGTAGGATGTCGATCGGATTGCGGTCGAAAAACTGGGACGAGCAGACGAGCTTGAAGACTCTCTTAAATTTCCGAAATCCCGTACACGCGGTGTACACACGACACGCGGTAGTCTGCTGACTTTTCGAAATTGTAGGCGGGCGGACTGCCGCTCTCGCCGGCGTAAAATAAATCAGAGTACAGGGTGAGAGATCTAGCCGACGATATATTCCGGCACGTCGGGTATATTCCCTTCCTTAAGTTCTCGTTGCCTCCGGTACCGACGCCGACGCGCCTCTATAGATTTGGCTCACGTCGAAGTCAGAGCATAGAAGAGAGAAAGAATGAAAGAGAGAGAGAGAGAGGGGTCTCTGCGTCTCTCTCCATAAATCTCCGAAGAATTCCTTACCTACGGCAACGATACGCAGAATCCGAAGTTCCCGTTTCTCTCGCGGAACAAATGCAAAAGTTAAGCCTCTTCCAATTATGTCGATATGATCGTGAAACCGATAATTGAAGTGAACTCTAGAAAAATAACTTTACGAGTTTTCACACGGTTACTTTAGCAGTAATGAATTTCATAAGTAGCAGTATAAGATGTACTACGGAAAATAGTGATATAACAAAGCAAGAAAGTTACGTTTGTTTTACTAATAATACTAATATTACTTGTATATAAATTTAATTTAATTATTACGTTAATTATAAGAGCTACTTTTTCTTTTTTAACAAATTTAGAAAAATTTATTGTATAATTTACCTATTTCTTTAATCGATTATAATGTGTTATAATATGATTTATTATAATTGTTGGAGACAAAAGAACATTGCAGAAACTTTACAACACACGTTTGTATAAATATGTATGAACAACTGATAAACTTTTACGTTATAAATTTTTTCTACGTGTAATTAAGCCGATTAATTACTTACTTATTTCTCTTTGAACGGTAGATAAGAAAAGCGCGCGTTATTTCAAAAACTTGTCTTGTCGAAAAACAAGTTTCGTCGAAGCTGCAACCGCGCGTCCGCGGGGCTGATATCCCCGGAGAAAAATATATTACGACCATTTCTCACTATAAAATGGCGTGAATTGTGGCCCCAACAATCGTTTTGCGGTTATAGAGATTATGCAAATACCGTCTCACTGACTATAAACTATGGAAAATTTAACAATTTTTCACCATGCGACGCACTCGATCTTGCTTGCGCTTTTATAGCCATGCATTGTATAATAATGACGACATAAAAGGATAACTTGGATCCTTTACATTCTTACTATCGCCACTAGGCGATACTCTTACATCTTGAGTAAAAACCTAGAAAGAAAGTTTTCAAATAGACGAATAACTATAGAATTACCTATTGAGATATATATGTCGGTTATATGATATAATATGTCACAAATTCTGCTACTATAGAATGCAAACTTTCTGTGCATTTTTTATTTTTATTCATCTTCCCTCACTTATATATTTTTCTTTCTATTAATTCTTATCTGTGATTATGTGACGCGCGTATTGTTACAGTTCACACACATAGTGTAGGTAACATTACGCAGTAATGCAGGTGAAAAATTTCTCAGAGACTTATAATGAACGATAAATAAAAGCTGCGACTTTATTTTTACATTTTAACGACTTGACATAAACTGAAGATGCACATCTTGTTGTCATTAGAGAATTCCTGAAATTACTTGCACAGATAAACAGAGATTACAACATCCGACAATAATATCTTCTTTCATTATTTTTACAATATTTATAATTATTTATTATTACGCAAAGATAACACGAAGAGTTTTACGCACTATTCGGTTATTATCGTAAACGTGCGATGTTTGTTTATCTTCGTCGACATCTTGAAAAAACAACGTAAGCATTTATAAAGTACATGAGTACTTTGGCTGGAAAAATTGTACATTGGTTATAGTCGTTACACATTTACGAACTTCGCGAACGCGTTTAATATTACGCGAAGTTTCTCAGTGCAAAGCATAATGAAATTTTTATCAAGTTGTTTTTTTTACTTTATATACTTTTAACACAAGTTGGGGCAAACAGTTCATTTATCAAAACTCATCAGCGAGAAATTAAAATTTATCTTTATCATCAATTTCTCTGCTTCACAGAGAAAGACAAACTCTTCTTAATACGCAAGATTTTTTTTTCAAAATGTTTATAGCGATTTATTACACACACAGAGAAAGAGAGAGAAAGAGACGAAATGATTTAACCGGAGTATCGCCTTCTCGAGCGAAAGTTTATAACTCGCGATAAAAGAAAGAGAAAACTTAGTAAAAAGCTTGATATTCTTTAGCGCTCGATAAGAGCCGGTCTCAGAATTTTTTTTTTGCAAAGTTCGTGAGCAGTCTATACGTCGCATTTATTATTATACTCTGTTTACTATATTATATATTATACATTTATATATATATATTTTTTTTTAAGGATTGCGTTTCTGTGGTTTTTGTTTCTTTCCTTTTTTTTTAATTACGAGGCAAAATTGTTTACTAAACGATACATAAGACAAATTTTTAGACAAGAAACACTGTTCTATACAATGTTCAGAGAAACTTGTTCACTGAACAGCCATCATAGAGATAAAGACACACAAAACTTATTTTACCTATTGCTTTTATTTATAGATAAACGTACTTACTTTTAAATAAAAAGTAAATAAAACTTTTAAATAAAAATTAGAATAAAACAAAACATTTAAAGCAAATATTTTAAAAACGTTATCAAGTGAGACACGTAGCGTCTGTCGCTATCGCAAAGCAAACGGTAAAATGTAAGCACATCTTTACGAATTAAAGATCGAGGGAAAACGTGAACATTGAACATTCAATTCACGAGTCTACAATATTTTATTCTCGCCATATGTTTCAGGAGCACCTGAGTGAGAGGCTGTTTAATTCTGTTCGTGTCTTTCATCAATCTGACTTTAAAAGGATCAGGCTAATTCAACGCGCCGTTATTTAATTCCGGATTAGGCAGACAATCGCACGAGAAAAATCCGCTCTTGAAGTACTTCTCATCGCGGATTCGGATGACTGACTATTTCGTCGAATTACCGGTAAAAATTTATAATGCAAAAAATTCGAATACATATAAAAACACATTTGGATAAAATAAAATATATTATACGTAATTCGACTAAAATTTTACAGACTTTAATTATTTTATTATAATGATATAGATAGTTGAGAAGAGTAATTTTGTTACCTGTGATAATAGAGCCTATGTAGATAATAGAATAAAACTGCAGATTATGACAATAATTATACATTTTTACTCTTGCAGATATTGAATGTTGGTTAATAATATTTGACGCAAAATTATTCACGCATGTATTAAAATATATTATTTATTTTCGCAAATTTTGAAATATTTCTAAATTTTGCCGATAATATGCGGTTTATTATAATATTCCACGGTGAGAAATACTATTTTTTTATAACTTATTGATGATAATAAATTATTCAAGTGCTTAAATCATGTCAATAAGTATCATTTAAATTATATAGTTATCTGTTGGAGAATAACATAAAATTGTTTAATAAAATATATACTTTATTTTATCTCCTCTTGTGTCATTGTAAATATTTCTAGTTATTAATATTACCAATTGAAAAATTTTATTATGACTTAATAATATTCATGCTGAATTTATCGTTTATGAAATATCGAAATCGCGACATGAAACATCGGGGCGCGCGACGGTGGTAGAAATGTATATGAGGTCGGATTAAAATCACGAGGATCGGACTTTCGTAAAGGCGTATGAATCATCTCGCGGCACAGCCGGAGTCTGAGATAAGAATGGAAACGATGATCTCGCCTAGCTGGGCTGTAATTTACGTTTTTACGGAAGTCGGGGCGCGCGGAGTGAGCGCGAGTCGAGGAGGGTGAGTTAGCGCAAGACAGCCTAAGCGGCGGGTGCAAGAAAATTAGCAACGTTTGCTCCGCGTAAGAGTTATGAGGGCTTTGTAGCCAAACTACTCATGCGCATTAAGGGTCATTACAATGCCCATAAATTGCGGCCACTGTCCGCCACGATATTTATGTTATCAATTCTCCCGAAGCCAAAGGGAGTGAGCGTAGATGATGTCGAGGCTCTTAGGCGCAGCAGCGCCGGAGTTGATCACAGCACGCGGGCGCGGTATCTTTGATTCTTATTTCTCACATTGTACAAATACATGTCTGACAATTGTATATGGTATATATATATTTTTTTACTTTTTAGTCTATACAATATAATAATTTATAACACAAATTTTTGAATGTGTTGATCTGTTGATTCAGAAGATCTGTTGAGCGAGATGATTTTAAAGTCGAATAAAGTTCACTCCGCGGTAGTAAACGAAAATTCACATATTTTCTCTGATATGATCCTTTTAGACAATGTTACGCGCGCCGGAAATACGATACTCGCGTTTCTCGCATTTTCAATATATAGTATACTGGAGGCTTTACTGCAGCGCCAAGAAACAAATATCTATGTTACGAAGGCAACCGTGGGAAAGGTCTTTGTTCCGAGAAATGCGTTTCATTTACGTGTAACTTGCTGCAGTTGAAACTGTGCGGATGTCTATCTTCGTTTTCTCAAAGAAATATTTAACATGTTTGGTGACGAAACCAAATACTTTGCTCTTTGAAACAATTCTTATATTAATAATATAGCGCCAGAGATTTTCATGAGAAGATTCCCTCCTAATCCCGGTATCTCTGCTTGCCGTTATTGAGGTAAAAACTATTCCATAATTAAATTTGATTACAATAAATTATACAAGATTTGTTGCTATTGTTATGCATTGTGAACTTTGAAAATCCATGCATATCCATGCCAGCTCACGAGTTTATCGTTCCTCTTGTGTCACATAACTGAATATGTTTATATTGTATTATAAGTGTGTAATAGAATAAGTTTTTATTCTACTTTTTAATAAATTATATATGTCATGTTATTTTTGCAATAAAATAATAGATAATATAATTTTTCACAATAACATTTTTTTAAATAATTAGTATCAATTATAAGTAGTAAGCCAAAAGAAACAATTTGTGTGTACAACAAAAATGAACGCGAATAATAAAGAAGTATACATTTTAATCTAAATTTTTTGTTTTTATTTCCAAATATATCAGAAGAAGAGAGAGAGAGAGAGAAGGAGAGAGAGAAAGAGAGAGAGAGAGAAACATCGGCACACCATCATGTACAACGCATTCCTACTCTTTAATGTAGTAGAAAAATGTTTTCATGGTTGCGGAAGTGCTTGAACGAGGCAAGGCAGGTAACGTAGCTCACAGAAACGTATGTGACGCGAGTATGATGGTAACAACGCAGGTGTAATGAATAAATCCCGAAGTTTTTCGGGCCGCGGAAGTTGCAGCCGCGACCCTATATATCCGCCACCGCGCGCGTTGAAAAACGAAATAACGTCCTTCGGCACGTTTGCAGCGGCTGCAAAAATTCGACTGACATAGCTGCGAATTTACGGAATATTATTGATGCGCTGGATTTGTTTGTACCGTTATGTAAAAGTACATATTTTTTTGATATTTATTTTTATCAAAACAAAAAATAAGTTTTCACATGTTTATTTGTTTGTTTATCATATCCATTATATCATGTGAAAATAGTACTTCTGCGTTGAATTTAAAAAAAAGAAATCTTGGAACAAAAGTGTGCGATTGCTTGACATAAAATACAGCCACATATATGTCATACTCAAATTATTTCATCCTTCTCCCACTTCTTTGCATATTTACCTTTTATTTTACAAAAATATAAAACTACAATACTATATACAATCAACTGTCACGTGCTATGCTAGGATACCTATGACTTTGAGTGTAGCTCTTAAGTAACCATTTCACTTATTCCACATTTCAATTATTCCATTTACATTGGTTTTAGATACTTAAAGTTCTTTTTATAATCATTGTACATATAATAACATTGCTGCATTCTAACAAGCTATCGCACTAACTTTAAATTACACTTTAATATACTTGAGCTATATAAACAGTTCTATTTGCGTAACCTGTAACAGAAGATTGCGTAGTCTGTGATGTTAAACAACATCGCAAACTGAACGAAGTAAAAGCACACTATCGAACGCGTTTATCAGCAGGTTATTACGTAAGAAGATGCATCTGCGTACCACATGGAGACGATCTGTTCCAGCGCTATCGACGTATTGGTAACGAGATACATTATTCAACAAGCGAACACGCGTCTCTCTCTGGTAGTTTCGGTCATTCTTGAGTTCTTGTCACACATATTATTCTATATGAAAAGAAAAACGATAAAACTTTGATGTAAACTTTGATGTAAGTTTTTCCGAGATCATTACCTTTGCAACTTATATATTTATTCTTTTTTAAATACATCAAAATGTAGTGACTGAACTTGATTGCATCTGTTGATATGTTTGTAGTATTTTCTTTTAATAGCAAACACCAGATTTTTATGCATTTTTTGTCTGATTGCATATTTTATTTTTCGATCTCTATATTAACGATGTTTTTTCTTGCACGAAAGAACCGCAGCGCAATCTAACTTACTTAGTCGGACACGACGAGTCGTGCAGGCAAAACCGAAGAAATTTATCTATTTAATTACTCTCTTTCTCCCTCCCTCTCTCTTAAGTATGTCCGGAAGTTACGTGTGCGCACGCATAATCTTTAAAATCAACAAAGTGTGAATTTTCATCTGTGAAAAATAATTTTCGACTTATTACTTTTAAACTATCAAAGGTATATCATATGTACATATATACGTGAAGGTATGTTATATGTGTATATATACATAACATGAGTATACATCATATACTCCATTTATTATGTGTTATTATTATTAATAGAATACTAAACAAAGTGACAATATTAACAAGAACAAAGAGTGCAAATTTAGACGAACCAATTAAATAGTTGACTCTGCAAGTTCTTAATGTAATGCAATTTTATATTTTACGGTTGGAATAAGTACAATAAATTTACATCAGATGCAAATATCCGACGGATCTCATCGAAGTAAACACAATCCATATCATATGAATATAAAAATGAATCGCTTAATTGTTCTTCGCGTACATATGGTACCGTGTTGATATACGTAGAAGTGCTCTGCAGAATATATGTATAATTTGCAATTATGTATTAATTTGACGTAAATTATGCGAAATTTTGCGGTTCAATGAATTATGCGAGTCGCAACTTCTATGCTCTGAATTCCTCGCTTTAAATTATAGCAAATCTGTCGCAGCGACGAAATTTTAATGTACGAATTTTAAAAAAGTTATTATAACATCAAATCGGTGTTAGAAAATCCAAAATTATTCGTTTCTTTTCAAATACGTGTAACATATGTGAAATCCGTGATCTTTTATTAAACGACGAGAAATATCAAGTGTAAAATTTGCTATTACGCGACGTCTGCTTTTTTCACGCGTAATCAGGATTTCCTTTTCGCGCCGGAAACCTCAGCAATCCGAAACCGGTGGATTTGATTACTGACCCAGTGGCACTATTAGCAGCTTAATGTGCATCCTCAGCGCTCCTCGGCGTCTCAAAAACTCCCGGTTTTCGTCCGGACAAAATAGATCGTTCATGATATATCTCTGGCTGTAAAAAAAAATGAGGATAGAAGACCGTGTCTTGAATCCCCGAAAATGAACACTGAGGCAAACGAAACGTAATTCCAGCTTCGTTCGGCGAGAGAAACAGTTTTTACGATAAGTGACAGGGCGAGAAAGAAATTGCAAATGAAACTTATCTTTAGCAAAATTGTATTCATGACAATGAGTCAAAGTGGAGAAAAATAAGACTAACTTCTACGACTGGCTGTATCTACTTTTTTAGAATCCAGTACGTCTCGTTTATGCAGAAGCACGTAACGACACCGAATAAACCGGATGAACCGGAAATGTAAAAAAAAAAAAAATTATTTCTATTCTGCAAGATGAGAAAGTTCCTCGTTTATGTGCGCTATTAACTCAATTAATGCAGCGCACATATATATATCCACACATTAATAATCCCTCGAAGCAATCCACTCGCCGTTTGCATCATTGAAACGTGTATCTTTTTACCGCGGACCGGATGCTCTGTCGCGACGGTCCGTGGAAAAATTGCAGCGTCGGAAAAGTGTGTTACTCGGAACCAGGGGAGGATCTTGCCGCGCGAAAGAAACAAGGTCTTTTCCAGAAACAATTTCTTGCGAGAGCGCGCGGTTGGTCGTGGAAACACGAAGAAAACGACCGCACGGAGCATTTTCGTCCGTAGCAGTTTTAGATATGATTAAAAATGAAGTTGAGCAGTAAGAAAATAAATACCTTCCATTACCGTAATCCCGGAAATGGTGGAACGTTGTTCGCGCTGCGAGATTACATTAGGGGAAATATCCTCGAACTATCGCAACTGTTTTCGAGCATGTACTTCCGGGTTTTAGTTAAGACGTCGGACAGCGCTGCTGCGACGTATCTTTTTCATTTAGAGAAACGTGGAAAAAGAAAACGAGGTTTGTGCAAATATTTATAATACTCAAAATTACAGCAGAGTGTGTTAAACAAATCCAAGTGTAGAGCAGTTGATTAACTTGGTTGACTTGACCGTAGATTTTTTCTAACAAAGTTCGTAGTCAGCTGATAACAATGTATACTGAAGAAACACCATTATGCGCGTTACATGAAGTACTCCAGGTCGGGGATAGATGTAGAAGAACTTAGTTTCTGCCTATCCAAATATTTGCGCATTTCAGTTCCCGGCGATCATCCTGACGTGATAAAGAATATCCGTTAAAGCTTATTGCGCCATTACGTAACACAGCAATTATATTAACAACGATCTCACAAATACAAATTACGTGGGAGAGAAATGGGGGAGGTGTTCATGCTTCATTATTTCCACTAGTCTCTGGTAAATAAATTGCATGAGTAATAAATTGTTCCGACGAGTTTTCAACGTTCACGCGCGCGCGGTAGAAAAGTATAGTGAAATTGACCGTAAATCGCGGCGATTCCACGTATGGCCGATAATTTGCAGCTGATAAAATCTCATGCTCCATAATATATCCGCCAATAATCCACATCTATTGAACGCGCGGTAAAGTATTAAGCAGTCGTGCTAAGCCGAAGAAGAAAAAAGCGTAGAATTACGACAGGATAAATCGCAGATTACTTGCGTGGCGAGCAATTTGCGCTCGTCGATTTTATCGGCGAAACACGCTCTTTCCCAGGTGTGCGTGCGTGTCTGTGCATGTGTGGGGAAGCCGTTGCCGCGATCACCTCGTCGCTAATGTACGCACTTCCGGCGACGGGTTAATCCAGCCGTGGATCGGTCCGCGAATATGCAGCCCATTAAATGTCAAGCGAGTCGAACGCGGAGCGGCTGAAAATTGATTTTCTGCCGTCAAAGAAAAGTGGTAGATGCGCGAGAATCCGTGCGGGTCGTTCGTATAAGCGATGGAAGTCATTCAGATATTCGTGTGACGTCGCGTCAATAAATTATTTTTCAGAAATGCAGTAGGGAGAAGACACGGCGCTGCGCGGAGTTTTCGACCCAGATTTTATTTTATTTTTTTTACATTTCTTCTTATCGCGAGCGTAAATAATTTTTGTTTTCTTACATTTATAATTCCTTTCGAACTGCGACAACTTTCATCGATCGCGGAGTCTTCAAATATAATCGAAGAGATACGGAACCAATTGTGAAACACTCGGAACACTTGTGGAATATTCATTTGAGAATATCGCCTCGCTGCTCGCATGTCGGTACAAAGATCGCCGGTAATTGCCCCGGTTTGCTTTTCCGTGCAACATCGGCGATTAAATGTCGCTAATACGGGAAACCCATCGCTTCGAACTTACCATTCTCTCTACGACGACGTGCGCGCACACACATACACACACCCTTTGTAGCAACCGCAATTTATGCAAATCGAATACGATTGCCGATTCGACAACACGAGAAAGGAGAGGACAGATCGGTTGCAATTTGTTATTAACTAAATCCGCGATGCACTCGATTCTTGCAGAATAAATCGATTTCTCGTCCGGTTTTCTTTTTTTCTTCCTTTTTTACTGTGAGTACACGTAGTTGAGAATGCTGTCGAAATGCGCTTTGCATAAAAAAACGCAAGTTAAGCTGTTTCGATGCCATATGTGCCGTCAACGTCTCAATTAAAAGAGATAACAACAGACGTCTCGCTTAAGTACCAATCCAATAGTTATTTTCATCTATTTGTGTTTGTTTAGTAACTGAAAAGAGCATGTAACTCTTGCAGTAATTTTTAAACAATTACGCGTTGTGTAATTTGAATAACAATTAAGGAGGAAAAGTGTGCTTGCAATATATTTAACATTATTTTTTTAGCGGAAGATTTATATCGTAATATTTGAGCTCTATAAGTTTGAAAATGACGAGTTTTCGAGTTCAAATAAATAAATCAAGAAAAATATGTGTATGGAAAAAGTTGCACCGTGTTTCGACTCCCAGAAAACTTTTCGATGATGCTCAGTGCTCGAAAATCGAAGCTTTCATTAAAAACTTACGGAAACTAGTCGGGTTTCGCGCTCGCACGAGCGAAATTAATTTGTTTCTTGCCGCAATGCGAGCGATATTATGGGAACTGGCACGAACCACCGTCGTCCCTTGTAGTTCCGAGACGCGGATTAATAAAAAATTGTTTCCAGAATTGCCCTTCTCATATCGACATATCTATAACCTCGTTTAATTTATATCAATCATGCGAAATAATATATGTTTTCCGGTCGCAATTTTAGTACGTCGACGAGATCTTGCAAACTAGATGAATGTTATTTTGCTCAATATACTGACATAAGTGATACGGTCAAAAGTTCATCGTAATTTTAAAATAACTATCTTTTTTTGCACTGTCCTGTTAATAGACACGACCATATTGACTACCGATGCAATATAAAATATGTACATTTATGTTACAATAAAGTTCTTTAATATGGTTTCTTGAGTAAAAAGAATAAAACATTATTTTTAATCACTTTCAATAATTATATAATTTTTTAAATTATAAATAAATAAATTTCAACATTTTTACAAAAAATCTATTTTTTACATAAATTTATATAAAAAGTACATTTTTAACAAGTTTGTGTTACTAATTTGAAAGAAAGTTTCTGGATTCGACATTTCAACAATATTGAAGAACTTTACCACAAGTATGCAAATGCTCCTCGACACATGTTGACTTCAAAAGTAACTTCCTCTCGTTGCAAGGGCAAATCTCGGTGTAACTGACCGGAATTAAAATTCGCTAACCTGCAACGCGCTTTGTGTGTGTGATCCCAAAAGAGCTATTTCGAGAAGCGAAATTCTTGACGTAGCTCACATGAAAAGTGTCTTTCTGACAGGATAAGATCAGAACATTACGGCTGATCTGAATAAAAATTTGCGAATTTGCCGTGTTAATTTATTAAAAATTTTGACCATTTTATAAATCGTTTTTAGAAACGCAGAAGTCTTTAATCAATTGCAACGTGATTGCGTAGTAAAAATTAATTCTTTTTTATCAACGATCTAAAATGAGGTAATTTGCAAACCTGCAGCGCTAATCCTGGAGGACTTTCACACATCTCGGGGACAATACGATGACGACGTTGTTGTAACACGCCCGAGGAACAATAATGTCGACATTGCTTATCTCACCCTTCGTTGAGGATGCACGTGATTCGACGATCCGGACACAAATACCGGACGCGACCGCACGGACTGAGAGACGCCGGTAAACTGATCGGGATCCTGATGGGCCTTCCTCCGCGGAGGAGACCTCCGGGTGCAGGATGAGGCGCGCAAACTCGCCGCGAGCGCGAGCGCAAGCGGGAGACCGCGGTAAAACGAGTTTAGAGAAAGCGAGAGAGAGAAGCTGGAGGAGGCATGGCCGAGCCTGATTTAATCGCAAAGGCGGCAGGACACCACCGCGCGGGTGTGTGTCGCTTCAAAGGATAAAAAGCTTCGGTAATTTGCACCCGCAAACCAGGATAAACGAAGAAGACAATCCGCAGATATCAGCGAGATCGCGTACATCAAAGATTATAGGAATATATGCAATAGACGATGTTGATGAAGATAGCGAAAAATATATAGTTTAATCTTACTGTAAATCACATATCAATGTGTGTTTTATATGAACAGAAATTATTGATATATATTTTCATGTTATTGCAATGTCGTTAGCATTTCAAGGGCTCATTTTGGATCAAAATGCATTATCGACTTTGTATTTTGCCTTTGGCCGTTCGTGCTGTGTTACTGTTATCGAGATCTTTCGAGGTCCCGAAAAAGTTTGTACGTCGTTTTGTTGATCGATGAGCGCGGCCTTTATATTCGGGGGCAAAAGATGCGACGTTGATATTAACTTCCCGAGGAACTTTTTAATTTTTGTTCGATTGATATCGGCCGCCCTTGTGCAGTCTGTTGAAAGGTGAATAAAGGTCGAAATGAGTAATGATGCCACCATGAATGCAACAATGGAAATATTTTGCTAACAAAAGGTCTACAAAAAAGAAAAACAATAGAATTTAATCAACAAAACTATCTGAAATATATTTAACAAATATGCGAATATTTAAATAAAATTGTTTTAGTATTTTTTGTGGTGTTACTTGAAAATATAACTGTAAAAACATGCGTTTTTCATTCATATAATTCATTTTTTTCTCTCTTTCTTTCTCTAGTCTCAAGTTCAGGTATTTGTTGTTTGTAAAGATTGTGTAAAAGACAAAAGAAAACTTTTCCAGTTAAAGAGTCAGAAACGATGAAAAGTTTGAAAAGCTCTTCGGCCTGTGACAATTGAAGAATTACTTCAATGTGCTGTTTTGCTTCTCGATGTCCGCGCGAAGAATGATTTAAGTTTATCCTTCAACAGAATTTTGTCAGCGAAGTAACTCATGTACAGCTTTTAATCTTTTATGTGTGTATTTCGCGATTTTGTTTAGAATCCTTTCATGTTAAAAAATATAGAAGGATTGTACATAGTGGTACGTGTATCGAGTCTAGCTGTCACTTTAAATGTACCATGACATGTTTTCACGAGTAATTGAAGAATTTGAAGCCAATGTCTATTTAATCGAAATTGATAAAGATCATCATTTGGTAATGAATACTTTGAATTCAAACAAAAATATTAAGAATTTAAAATATTTATATTTAAATTTTCAGTTTCTCTAATGAGAGATGGGATTAGTTACTAGGTCTGATATTGTTTTATTAACTAATATCAATTATAATTTGAAACCAAATATTTTACATCTATCGTCTTTATTTAATTATTTATTGTTGCTAACAGGCAGCTAGTTACTTCGGATATTCTCGGAGTCAATATACACATTTTTTCTCTCATCCGATCAGAACAATAGCTCGCGGTCAATCTAAGAAATAAACTAGTTCACGAAGCACAAAAGTAGATGCGGAGTGCAACGAGCGAAGATCTCCAGTAGGTACGGTAATTGAATCGACCTTTATCGCTGTGATGTTGAGAGCATTGTTCTCCAGTATCTTCTATTGGATAGCGAGATTTTGTGCGTTCCCATGATTACCGTCACGGTGTGGGGTAAAGGTATCAAAGGCGTCCTCGTTTGAGGATGCGATTGGCAATGGTGTTACATTTCCTCCTGAGCACTGCACGCACGTTCGCGATTTCGCATTCAATTTAGGAATACTTTGCAACAAGGCTTTATAGAGCAGTCGATTCACTATTCGCTGATTTCGTTTGCATCTATCTATTGATAAATGGTTCTGATAAATGAGACAGAACATTTTGATGCTTAGAAATGCGCGAAATATATAGTTTCGCATTACAAATATATATTTTCAATTATCGTATTTACTATTACATAAAAATATTACTACGCGAAAGAGATAGTATTTTGAAAAATATTAAATCTATATTTTATGTATTACAGTAAGACAATCGTTATAGCAAAACATTACGAGAAAAATAGTTAAAAAAGTTCTCTATAATTTCAGTATAAAGAATTTGCATGTATATCGCACGTTTGCCATCTATTTTCGCGAGATCGGAATTAACTCCGCTATTATTTAGGAGCGTTCGACAGGCTAACCTACGTGACGTCTATGAAAAAAGCGAGAACCTGCGTTTGCTGTTGAAAATCGCTTTGCCTTGGATCGAGTATAGATCGAACGACGGGTTAAGTGAAAAATGAGTTTGTAGTAGAAAAAGGATAAGGAAGGGTAAAAGCGACTAAATGAAAAATGAAACAAAGCCAAATTGGCTTGTTCCAAAAATCTAAGGATGCGCAAAGAAAAGAATTCATCTCGAGAGAGACGTGCGTCTTGATGTTCTGTCCCCGGTCCTAACAAAATTCGATACAAGTTGCGAACTCAGAACCGACGACGTTTATCTCGATGTGCTTTTCTCGAGAAACTCTGATTATTCAAAAAGTCGTAATCGCGTTAGCGAGCAGCTGAGAACCTTGTCATTGCCGCCTGAAAATTAATAGAAAATCACGAGCTTTTAAGGATGTACCTTCTTGTAAGAAGAGCGGAGCGCGAAAGAGAAAGAGGTCGATCTTTAAGAATACATTTCATAAAGAGCAGTTGTGTATGGTGTTTTCTTGAAAAACTCTCTCTATAATTACAACGATCCTGTAAGGGCCGCGAAAAGTTACTACTGGAAGAATTTGATTTTCCTTCTTCGTTCTTAAGACACGAGATTTTCATTCTAAAAACATAATAGATTTTAATTGTAACAAAATATGAAAATATTTATTTACCTAATTAAATATTGATTTGTTTATTCATTATACGCCGTAACATAGAATTTTTAACTTATACTCGAAATATATTATCTACTTTATTCGCCAGACGTGTCTCGTATGTTTCACTTTCTTAATACTTCAAAAATAAAACAAGTAAAAATGTAAGTATTAAAACTTTAATGAAACTTTCTTCTACGTCTCTGCGTTTTGTTCTGCTTTCACACGTATGTAGATACATGATACACTCTTGCTTTGATTGTACACTAAACAGTTCTCAGGGGAACACATAAATACATATATATGTATGTATATACAATATATATGTATAATACATATATATGTCTATATATATATATATATATATATATATATATATATCAGAAAGGATTAAATAGCATTCAATTTTACCAGCTAATATTTCAGAGCGGGAGACTTCGGAAAATTATAACTGCTTTGTGCGGTGATAATTATGAAATAACGGCAAATTACGACTGTGTCATGATCATAAATTTCTAATAAACGATACGAATTTGGTATTAATAATCTCTCTCCAGTACGATGATGCTCGAAATGGTCGATTGCTCCGACATTTTGTAATTAATAAGTAATAGCTATTTATAGAATCGTCAATTTCATTTATCATGAAGTAGCATATTTTTGCAAATCTAATTGTCATCAACAATTAAATTATTACCTATAATGTCTGATATTTTTTTCAAAGTTCTTTTTTTATTACAACGACAAGTGTCAAGAAAGTAATCAAAGAAAAACCAACGTATAAACAATTTATTATGTTTTTAATTAAAGAAAATGCACTTTGACCAAATGCATTATACATAAAAAAGAAAGATTTTATATTTATAGACATAGACTATAAATTATTCTAAGTCAATAATGACTAGTTAACTAAATGTGCAACTGTGTTTTGCCGACTAAATCTTCTTTCATGTGCTGTAACTACATATCAATTATGTATTGTACGGATTCCTATGCCACATTTCCAAAGCAGAAGCTCATAAAAAGCTTTTGAAATAAAAAAATTAATTAATTTAGATTCTCATAGTTTTTTTAATTTGAATGTAATGCAATCCGATTCGCCATTATTTTGTTTTATGACTTTGTCATTTTTTTAAATCTAAAATATCTTTATAAAAGGAAATCTTGAAATAAAATTTCAACAAATTTTGTTGAAAATGTTACAAAATAAAATTTTATCACAGCTTAATTTGCAGAAAATTTGTTGCTTACAAAGTTTACTCAAGCATGGTAGAATTGCATTGCATACAGACGATACATACTTTTTTCTCTCTTATATTCTTTTTTTCTAGATGATAAAAAACTTATTAATATAAAGAGAAAAATAACAAGAATATACTATAAAATATGTTATTGTTTGGTCAACAATACATAATGAGATTATTATACAGACGAAAATCGTCACGTGTAAGAAAACTCTTGTCAGCAAATAGCAAGCAGCAGTAAAGATTATTTTTTGATAGATGACCGGAGTCGACTCTTGCATGTCATTAGACGAGTGAAGATACCAGCAGCAACCTAATTAACTCGGTATTGTGGTGTACTCTGTTCGCCGCTATTGTTTTGTGTGTGTATAATTATACGAATACGTGACGCGTATTCTGTGTGTAGTAGGAAGTCGCAAATTAATTCCAAAATATTATTAAAGAGCAAGAATAGAATATGATTCAATAGAGAGTGCACTGTGATATTTTCCAATTTCATCTTCATGTTTCATCTGTTAATTTACGTTAATATGTTACAAACCATTTTTATGCAAATATGACATATTCAAGAAAGAGAAAGAAAGAGAAGTTTACATAGTTTACTTTTAGCTTATGACACACATATCGAATTGAACACCACATATGACAATTATATCGGTAATCAATATACAAACGATTAATAAGTCGATTTTCACATGACGCTTTTCATACAACGCTTTTCATAGCATTTTGTCTCTCGATTCCAAACGATGCGGAGATATGAAATAGAGAATTGACAGTAAATTAAATTATCATCCTCCTGATACTACCGAGGTAGCTGCGGATAATAATGGCTACGGATAAATTATGACACTACGATCGCGGGCACTGGATTATGCAAAATGTACCGCTCGATATCGGAAAATATGCGACAAAATTTTCCATATGCTTCTTCTTTCCGTCAGAAATATTTTCCTGGCAATTTGCATTTAATTCGGACATTACTTATCGCCGAATTTGCATATTTGATAACCTAATATAAATTAATTTAAAAAACCTACGTTTAAGTAAGATTCGCTAATAGTTTTTTCTATTGATCTGTTTTTGTAATGGCCGTTGTCCGAGACAAAATTCATTGCGATGAATTAATTGACGGTAAACGTCGTGAAAAAAAAGGAACATAGAACAAAACCCGCAGAAACCGCGCGTGGCCGGTCGATTCCGACACGCCTCGAGACTAAACTTCATTCAGTTTTGTTCGAGTTCGCGCATAGCGATACACGTATGTTGTACAACGCTTCAAAACTGCGGACTATAGTAATTACCGGCAGTGAGAGCGTGTCTATGCTGCAGCCTCGTCGCAGTGAGTTAAGCGACACCGACCTCGCTGTAAAGTTTCTTTGATGTTACCTTGAATAACTTCTGTGTACATGCACATGTGCATCTGTCTGTGTATGTAGAGTAGAGGACACTGAGATTTTGGTTTGCAGGAGGGAAAGAGAGTGAGGATGTATGCTATCCGTGCGCCTACGGAAATTCGTAAAACACGACCGCAAGAGGCGGGTGGGAAAGCTCCAAGAAAAATCCATTCTATCGATGAGATCGGAAACGAGAAGACTTGTTCCGCTTGTTTCACAACATGGAATTCGGTCTCTTTTCTTCATAGGATGAGTTCGATACATGCGTCGGAACAAGAATAGCCAATATGCTCAAAGTACCGGTAGTACAAGAAAAAAATTGTACTAAAGATAAATGAATAAGATAAATCGGATTAAAGTTCCTGACACTCGCGCGCTACAGATTAAGCATTGTGCAAATAGATCACTAGAAGTATAACCGCTTGTTCATTGTATTTAGAAAAATATTAAAGTTCACGTAAAATTAATCAGAGTTTACAGTTAAAAATACACCAAGTACTCAGTCTGCGAATGTTTAGTGTGTGAAACTTGTGAATTCAATTCGTAAACTTATTATGTAGAAAACTTAATTTATTTATATATTTTTAAGTTGTGAGATTTGTTCAGGGACGCGCTCTTAAAGTATCGAATTAATCTCTGGCTTTAGAATTTATTCTTGCATAATATTATGAAGTTACGTCTCTCGTTTGACTTTTATATAATTTTGCTACAAAGCGTGTATACGAGGAAATTAATACCACTGCTCTTCGCGCATGCTCTTTCCTTAACGTAACAAGATTTTAATTAGTTTATATAACTATAGGATATTAAATTGTCACGAGTAAATGTGAATTTTCGCTACAGATAATTAAGTCTCTTTTTATTTACACAACGAAGCATTCTTTCTTTGCCAAAGCAATTGCGAACTTTATCGTCGTTACACATAAATTTTTAATTAACTACGCACTTTACAATATTACATAAATTAGCATTTTCTAAATAAAAACTTTGTAGAGAAAGAGAGAGAGAGAGAGAGAGAGAGAGAGAGAGAGAGAGAGAGAGAGAGACATAAAGAAATTAGCGGACATCGTGATGCGGAATTACGCAGTATCGAATGACGCGCGTTTCGTAGACACCAGCGATTTCATAGAGCGCGCAGCTGACACGTGGTCCACGTGGCGAGTCTCCGTCGTGGTATTTATGGCGATCGTTTTTTTCAATGTATTTTACGACTTTTCTGTGCGAGCAAACGGCGGACGCGGCAAATGACGAAAAATGACGATAATTCGTTCGAGGTGCGTCGTCATGTTGTTGCACCCGCGTGCGAAAACTGTCGTCACAGAGATGGTGCGAAAAAAAATAAATAACAATCACTAGAGAAAAAGAGAAAGAGAGAGAGATACAAAATTAAAGCAATAGTGTTATCTTTATTCGCAAACGACTGCATGATGACATGTTCGAAGTTTTGTTTCACTGCAAATCAAAATCGAGTTTTGATGCATTAACGGAACATTCATTAATTTTTAGGTTTCTCGTGCTTTTGTATGTAATGATAAAATAAATTTGATCAGAATATGATCGCGATATAATAGCTCTTAGAATAACTGACAAATGAGATAAAAATGATAATGCAATATATAGATATGTTTGCTTCGATATATTTGCACGTATAATACGTTGTTATTTATAAATATGTGTACAAGAGTGTATGATAATTGTATATCAATTCAAATTCTGTTCTTTTTCTATGTTGAAAAGCACAAAAAATTGCGATTCTATCTAAACACTTATCGTTAATCTTGCTTCCGGCAATTAAGAAGTTTAAAGTGTTTGATTATGGTTAATCGACGCCACCAATTTGATTGTAACTATTCATCATTCAACTGAGTTAAAGAGCGACACTTCAGCTTCTCTTTGAACGGAGTCTACACTGGAAGTCTCACTCGTTCTTTTCGTCTAACATCAATGAAGTTTGTATCTGGCGCACGTGGCGCGTGTGTATCCAGGTTGACTTAGTGACGGGCGGGCTGTCGCCAGTATGTGCCAGCTGTTTCACTACTAGCCGCCCCGTCTCTCCTTCACCTCTTTCTCCTCGCGCCATCCTTCGTTCCTTCTTGGTTGCGCGGGTCTTCGGCCGGTCTTGAGCTTTAACAACAATCTTGTATAACGCCCAAGACCAAGGACGTTCGCTCGTGTGCCACAGCTGTGACACCGTTCGACATATCATCGAAATATTATCTCAACAAATGTTTTAACTTTCTACCTCAAAGCGCCTAATCTTATCTTTTCTTTTTGCTTTGTTGGTGTTCCGCTCTTTAAACACTCATGTTCTTCTTGGTTACGTATGTAACTGCATGAGAATATCGCATTCCGATGGTTTTTGTTTAAAAACAAAATGCTTTAAAGTGATCTGATTTTTTAGGTTGTATATTAGGTCGAAAGTGTTAACAAAAAGTGTGAAAAAAGATGATGCTAAAAAACATATTTTCTTTTTTTTTTTTGTTAAGTGTAAAGTTTATTTTTAATTTAATACAAAGTCTGATAGTGTACATATATATGTACATATATATATACACTATCCACATTGAAAAAGTTTTATATAAATTTTTGCAAAGTGTATTATATGTTTTCGTGTAACGCCAGATGTTTTCTGATGAAAAAGAACTCTCTCTCTCTCTTTCTACGTTATAAAATTTCAGAAGTATTTTATTTGCAAGTTTTGCACAGTTACATTTACAATTATGCGTAAGACATATTTGTACATTCAAATTGCACCGCATGTTATTAGCACGTTTTTTGTCACTTTTTACAATAAAGTAAAATAGTGAAGCTCGTCGAAGTTTTCTGAAACACACGAAGCTTGCGAGGCATCGCGTTCTCATACTTTCCTCGTTAAATACAACACAGATGCAACAAGACTCAGAAAATAATACCTAATGGTAGTAATTAAACGGTTCCTTTGAGAGCGGCAACGCGTAATTATAACGGCCGATATTACACAACCGGGAGACGATATAAAAACTTCACCTTACCAGCGCAACTTTTCCCTTTAAACTTTACCTTTATTACATGGCGGATGCAACCGATTGTGCAATAAAGTTTTTCTTTCTGCTCTTATAATTTACTTGCTGTACAACATCTTTTTACAGATAAGTGACGTTGTAAAATTTTGGAAAGTTTATTCCCACTTAGGCCACTCGTTTTCGCTGCTGTCTCCTGGACTGGAATATGACGCTGACGACTAGCATTTAAAAAACCAACTGCTAGTACTGGTAAAGTATAATGAGAGTTACGCGAATGTAGAACAGACTTCCAAAAACAACGAGTGTATTTCTGACATATTTTTTCTGCTTGTTAACGTCTCGTTTATCGCTCGTTTTGGCCAACATTGCAGACCACAATAAAGCAGAAATCTATTTTTTCTTGTTTTTAATAGCTGTTCTCCAGACCTCGCGCTTTCCCGCGTTCCACGTCTGTTCATTCTCGCCTATTACTACTACCGCGTAGAATTCGCTAGTACTCTGCTGCTTTTTGTCGTTCCGCGCGTAATTTCGGGGATTCGTTTTATTACGGACACGGCCAACACGATTGTATACAGGGACTCGAGTCGTCGTTCTCGGAGTAGCGACACCGTCGTTTCGAGGATTTACTACAATTTTCGGTGCATCCTCTTAAACGGGGAAGGGGAGAGTGAGGCAAATGGCCATAATAAGGCTCCCGTCGACTGCCGCGCGGAGCAAGCTCGGACTCTGCGGTTTGCATAAGAGCTGCCGGCTGCGTCGGGATGAGTTAAGAGACACTGCTGGGACTCCAAGGATTTGAGGCGATGCGTAAGAAGAACTGCCCCGCCTAATTAACAAACTGCATACGACCGGGAAGCGCGCGCCGAGTTAGGTTCTAATATAGACGCGCGATGCAATTGTGGCCCGGGAAAATGATATGAAGTACGTATTATGTTCTCTGTTACTGTTCTCTGTTATTGTTATGAACTACGAGGCAGGATATTGCAAGAGATGGAGGTAGATGGAGGTCAATTGTAAGACCGCGATTATTCCGGCTCTTACTGTTATATATTACGAGAGAGAAGCACACCAATTAAACCTTTCACGCGATAAATCTCTTGCGCAAAATATTATTATAAATATTATTATTATTATATATTACTTTAACCTAGTTTGAGGAGATAGATACGCTCCAAAAGCTTATTAATCGTTAAAAGATAACGTTATTTTTCTACTTTCCGTGTTTTTTAAGCTTTGACAGTCTTTTCTCTTAAGTAGCTAACTTAATTATTAAGGGGAGATTTTCATTCGGACGTAAGCACTGCTTAAGGAGATTTATTCGCGGATTAACGGCAGACGAAAATATCGAGTTACGACAAATGTTTACATGCAACACGCGCTGTTCACCGGCGGATATGTAAATCCCGTGTTACCGACTACAGCACGACGTAACCGCCAGCAATATTACGATCTCAATCTCGACGAGATCTTTCGGTTTTATAGCGCGCTATACTTTCACATCCATACGCGGGCAGGATATCGATTGTAATGGTGCACACGAAGGAATACGAAATCGCTAGCGCGATCACGCTATTTGCCGTTTCATCGCGATTATTTTCTTGTCATATCGATTCGAATTTGTCACTCTGCGCTAGCGATATTCCGAAACAAAATTAAAACACCTCGGTAGAAAATGTCAGCAAAATTATACATCTTATGTACAAATTTTTATTTTGTAAAAAACTTGTGGAAGTAAATTGGCCAATGTGAGCCTACACACAGTTAACGGTGTGTAAACATTTTTTTAAATTATTTCTATTTATATACAGAATTTATATATACAAAATATTATTTTGTTCTTATTACACAGTATTGTATTTCTGAAGATGATCCCATCCGGGGATCGAAACGTAAAACGTTGTTAAATACATATAATTTTAAAAAATATTTACACACCGTTAACTGTGTGTAGGCTCACATTGGCCAATTTACTTCCACAAGTGTTTATTTGTTTGTGTGTTATATCATGTGTTATCATGTCAAAAAAAACCTGATGTACATTTATTAAAAAACAATACAGATCGAAAGAAAGAGATAAAAGTATAACGATAAGATACTGACAGATTGTTTTGACGACAGTTTCTCTTCGCGTATCAGTTTCAGTTTTCTTCATCAGGTCATATCACCGTCATATGGAAAAACTGCATTTTATGTGAAAGACTATTTGTGATGTTTAGTTTTTGCGAAACGTTTTGTTCTAAAGATACACCTGAGGTAATATGCATGGATTTACGCAAAATATAAAGACTTTTCGGATTAATAACAATTCTCATTAATATAACAGCATCAAGTTAAATTATATCACATTGACAATATTACTTGTAAACTGCAATTAAAAAGTTTAATCAATAAGTTTTTTTACTTTTATCTAATTTAGAATGTGTAATTAAAGAAACACGAGTTTTTTCTTTTTTTTATATTTGCTTCTTCAGAAATTAATTAAATAAAGTTTTTTTTCTAAGTTAAGTTGTAATAAAATATAATTAATTTATAATAATTCTAATTGGTTTAAATATATGTATTTCTATTAGTATCGCATTTTTTATTACAACAGTATAAAAATATTACTATATTTTAACAAGTTATAAAATGATAAAATTATTACATACGGAAAAATGTAATTTAGAATAGCGCGTGGAAAAAGATCTTTGAATTCCTCAGAGAATTTTGCTGCCGAAAATCCACGTAGAGACTTTTGATCTTGTCTGATGATAGCAGAGGATGACTGGGTTCTCACTTTTTATTCGTCGCGCATCACAAACCATGTCGAGAGGGTCCTTGTCGTGTATTGCGGTCATCGTGATCACCGCGAAAAAATCTAAACAATAGCGTTCTCCAGAGTGAAGAGGGCGAAAACAATGGTTACGGTCATGGAACACCTCGGTATTGCGCCCTGCGGCGATAAGCCGCTATAATCGTCCGTGTCCGCTCGCCCTGTAAGTGTAACGGCATTCCCGTATTTGTGTGGTTCTTTCGTGTATGTTGTGCAACTATGCGTATGCACGCACACACACACAAGGTTTTTCCTTCTTTTTCTCTTTCTTTCTCGTATTTTATATAAAATATAAACATCAAAAAGCGTTGCGCGCGCGCCAAAATAATACTTCGCGACGGTGTAAATGTTTAACGTTGAGATGCGAGTGTCAGCACCGACACTTTTCAAGCTGTTCGCCTTTTTTCTGTCAACGTGAAAAAGAAAGAGAGAGTAAGCGAAAGAGAGTGAGACAGGAAGAGAGAGAAGTGCCGTTCCCGTTTAGTTTTACGTCCGGATCGCTTTAATGTCTCGAAAAAGTTAGGAATTGTAGACAGAAGATGTAGAGAGAATCCCAGAGGAGGAGTTACTGCAGGAACGGCGCATTCCTTCTTCGTTGGGAATGAGTGAGAAATGTTGAAAATGTGGCCAAGGACTCTATCAATGAACTAGAGAGAGAAAGAGGGAGAGAGAGAAATGGAAGAAGAGAGTTGCGTTTTACGTGAACAACACAATAGTAAAAACCGGCCTTTCCTCAAAAGCTTACTACGTAACGTACGGTCAAATGATCGCCAAATATTTTATGTTCACTTTCGGTTCTCTTTAGAAAATAGGCGCTTAACACAATGATGTTCAATTACCTCTGCGTAGGCAGAAATCGTCGCATTCTACACGCTGCGCCGACGTCTTCCCTCGGCGCGTGTTTTCGTCGGACTGAATATAGCGGGTTCCATTAGAGCGGATACTTTTAATACCGCCATTGAGATCTGTTTGCCAATGACAATGCGGACCGCGGCCTGGGAGCGACTGTGAAGAGGCGACGGGATGTGTCGGTGAGGGATGGAATCGGGCCGCAGTCGCGGCAGAGTTATAGAGGAAAGAGAGGCAAAGGGGAACGCTGCAGAGAGGCAAGAGGATGAGGAACAGGAGCGGGAGAAGAAAGAGAAGGGTGAGGAAAAGAGGGAAGAGGAAGAGGAGGAGAAGAGATGACTGCCGAGAGACGCGCCACGGCACAATGGGGAAAATTAATCGCTGAAATCTGGGTACAATGTAAAAGAGTCGCGAGGTTGGGGTTGACTGGAGGTTTATGAAAAAAGGTATGACTCCCCGGCGCAGCCATAAGTCAGCGATTTCCTCTGGTACATTGAGCCGGTGTCCGCGGCCGAGCGAGCGCGGCCAACTATCTTGCGAGTTCTTATAGCCGGGAGGCGGCTGCTACCGCTACCGTTGCTGCTGCTGGTGTAAGCCGCAGAACGTGTCGCGTATGTCATTTCGACCGACCGACCGCGGTGTTATCTCCAGGCCGTTCTTCGACTGCGTTCAAAAAATTAGGGGAAACATTACCGGTTATCGGAGCGAGTTCGGCTCCGTTCGGCAGGAAGAACTGATTCCGGTCCTCGCCATGATTTCTCGCTCGAGCTCAGCGCCGCATTTTCACGGAGAATTATCTCTATCTTGTAACTGTAACAAAAAATTTCAACAATTCTTTATATTAAATGCATTATGTTTTATTATGTTTTTTTACGTGATAATACATTCTTCTGCTTTATAACATTTTCTTTTTAAATGCGTGTAAATAAGATTAAAGAATAACAACGCGAAATTATTGAAAAAAAGTCCATTTTATTGGGATATGACGAAGTTTGGTGCATTAAATGATGCATCTCGAGTAAATGTAACGGTAGCAAATCGGAATCCTTTTGCTGCCGCTCGCGCGCCGTGCACTTTGAGAAGCTTTTTCCCCGGGAAGTTGTTAAATATTCACTTGACTGTGATAAACCTTAAGCTACCTTAAGAAGTCCTCCGGGGCCCATTACTTCTGCTTTACCGCGCCTCACAGAAACGAAAGTTCGTTGTTATTGGAAGCATGTAAGCTATCTGATACACTCGACCCCGCGGCTTCGCTCTGCAGTAACTTCATTACAGTAATAGTTAAAAATTTTCAAGACCCCCTCCGCACTACCAAACTTTTCCTTTTACTTGCGAGAATTTAAGTAATCGCCCGACCGAACGTGCATCTTATATATGCAGGTGCTTTAAATATATTCTATTCTACATAGAAGCTATACGAAGATAATGCGGTAATAAAAAGATCAGCGATTCCCTGAAGAACGCGTATATGATCTAATCAAAAATTTATAGGAGAGATATTTCATCAGGATATTTTACCTGATATCCACCTGTCTTAGAGAACATCCCTCTTCTTTACAGACAAATTTTAATGATGCTTCCTTGTTGCTCGTTTCTTGATGCGAAACAAGTCCTATCCGAGAACACCGGGACCATTGTGTCAGACGTTAACCTGATTCCTCACGGTGTCGTAAAATCGTGAACGATTTTAGCTATTTCCAAAACAGAAACTGCCTCCGTTTTAGGATACGAGGACTACATACTTTCGTAATATCCGCACTGATCTCTAACTCTCTATAAATAAATCCTAGTCTATGTGTGGAGTTAATAACATTTTAAAGAAATTAATTAGAAGTTTAATTTTTTTTTGTATCTGTGCTAACTTGGGAGAAATGAAGAAGTTTTGAGAACTTGGATATATTTATAAAAATATTTAAAGAGAAAGAGAAAGAAAAAAAGAGAATGCAAGTATTTTTTAAGAAACATTTTATATTATCTTTTGTACATTCAAATATAGATATATACAGATTCAATAATGAAGAAACTGCCATCTTCGGTCCGGCAATATAATCCAGCTTATTCCTTTCTTCCATCATCTCAGGTCGACCTTGTTATCCGTGATTAACTTCGTGCATTGCACCGGCGCTGTTCGCTATGTTTAATTAATCATATCTCGATATTAATTAAACGAAGAACCTCATAGATTATTTGAAATTACAATATATTTTAGATTGAATTTATGTACGTAATGTACGTAATGTATGTGCACGTGTGCTAAGATGCATAAGATATATATATATATACACATATATATCTACACATGTATAAGATGCATCGGTTCTAAAAGCAATGCGCAATTGTTCATTTATAAATCGTTGAACGAGCGATTTGAACGTTACGTTTGCGTGAACAAGTCGCCCTTTAGCATTTTATCCGACAAACGAGCAATTGAGGATAATAACATTCTGTGCTCGATGTACCATGCTCGATGTGACAATTATTAAAACAGAGTCAGCGTCACTTAACACGATCGTCATTTATCGCCAATTAACGCAATTATAATGATCATTCTCATATGACCGACATGAAGCACTCATCAATATCGTAACTGGATTAGTGAACATTACGTATGTAGAGAAATTGCTGGAAGGATGTAACTTCTCTTTACGCGATGTGATATATACGACATAAAACATATTAAAACCAAAAAATATAAGAAGGAAAAATCAATTAACATGCAAAGATGTTTTTCGGGTTTGAACCGCGTTAGTGTCATTTTTATACCGACGTTTCGTGAACATTTCAGCTCACTTC